>VONZ01000948.1:60000-157500 GCA_012976165.1 Labeo catla
TTGTATTAAAATTTATAAATATTTATAAATTATTTATTCTCCTAAAGCTACTTTTTCTAATGTATATTTGGTGATTCTTTTCAGAATAAATTGCTAAAAACAGGACTGTCAATTTAATAAGTTGATTTATTTAAATTATTAATTATATTTCATTTATTATTAATTTTATTTTTTTATTATTTAATCATAGTTTATTAATTGCCTTTTAACACTGTTTTTCATTTCTATAATAAAATAAATATTCTATTTATTTATTTATTTATTTATTTTTTTTAAAGAAACTTAATGTAGGATTCTCAATTGAACATGGTGTTTTAATTATTGAAATGATGTACTTATTTCATTATTTAATCTTTATTTATTCACTGACACTTTTAAAAGCTACTTTTTCTAATGTACAGTATATTTATTGGTCTGTCAGAATAATGTAAGTGATGAATTTGATTAATCAGTGTATCATGATTAATATAATTACATTTTTAATTGATTGACGCCCCAAATTTGACCTCGAGCAGATTGTAGGATTTACATGTAGCTTATGAAAGTGAATCTGAGCGTGTTTGTCTCTCTGGAGGGCTCGTGGACGAGTCTGACCAGCACCTGCTCAGGGAGCGACCGCATTTCGTTTGCTCTTATCAGCGGCTCTGTTTGCGGTAATTAGAGCCGTCCACTTCAGTCTGTGTGTGTCCAAACAGAAGCCTTTCACAGAGCCATAAAGAGACGCTCAGAGCCCATTTTATAATTGCTTGCAGTAGTAGATCATCATAAAGCCTCCTAATGGAGCCTGATGCTTTATTTTGCGGCTGTGCGTGTGTGTTTGTTTATCTGTGTGTGTGTGTGTGTGTGTGTGTGTGTGTGTGTGTGTGTGTGTGTGTGTGTGAATAAGGTGTGTCGTGGCTCATTGGATCTGTCTGTGGCAGATAAGAGCACACACTCTGCAGGCCGAGCAGGATTGGGGTTTTGGCTGTTTGTCACGGTCCGCTGCACACTAGAGGGCAGTGCTAGTGGCACATGGGAAGAACATTTCAAGTCAATATCATATCAAAATAGACTTGATGTGACATGTACATCTTGGTCTTCTTGACTCATCAGTGCACATTAATATAAAGATTGAAATAACGGCTTTTGTAATCTTTTATAGAAACATAATAACATGTTCCACCATCAATTCAAACTGTTAATAAAACTGTAATTAATTTTATTTATTTATTAATTTTTTTATTAGAGAATTAAGTATTTTTAAAGCACGACTGTGATTAAAATTATTTGATTGTAATAGTAATTTTTTATTTATTTTAATTTATTTAAATATTTTATTTAATTATTATTGTTTAATCTAAATAAAATATAAACTAATACATATGAATAAAACACAACAAAATTTAACTAAACGTTTAAATAAATTAAAATGTAAAAAATCTAACTATCAATTCAAACCGTTAATAAAACAAATTAATTGTATTTTAATTTTTTTAGAGAATTTTAAAAAGTAGTCGATTAATTTTTTTTTATTTGATTGTGATAGTTATTATTTATTGTTTTTACATTTGTTCTAATATATATTTTTATTATCTTATCATTATTGTTGAATTTAAAAATAAAAGAAAATCTAATAAAATAAAAACTAATAAATATGACCCAAAACACAATAAAATTAATAATCGTTTAACTAAATTAAAATTTAAATATTCAAGCTGTATCAATTCAAACTGTTAATAAAAACTATTTTTTTTTACAGAATAAAGCATTAATACATGTTTTTTTGTTTTTATTTATTTTTAATTAGTTAATTAAGTTATTTATTTATTTATTTTTAGATAAACATTTTTATCTATTATTTTAGAGAATAAAGCATTTTTAAAAATAGGACTGTTGATTAAAATGGTTTGTAATAGTAATATTTGTTGTTTTATAATTTACTTTAATATATTTTTATTATTTAATAATTTTTGTTTAGTTTAAATAAAATAAAACTAATACAATAAAAAATAATAAATATGACAATCACAACAAAATTACTAAATGTTTAACTATAAACTATATGTTTAACTAAAAGCATTTTAAAAGTAGGACTGTCAATTAAAATAGTTAATTTTATTGTACTAGTAACTATTTTTTATTAGAATTTATTTTAATATATTTTGTAATTTAATCATTATTGTTTAATTTAAGTAAAATAAAACTAATAAAAAAATAGTAAATATGACAAAAAATATACTAAATGCTTAACTACATTCAAACTATAACTTCAAACTGTTAATAAATAGATAATAGTTAATAATAAAATAATAGTATATTAATAGTATATTAAAGTATGACTGTTGATTAAAATGGTTAATTTGACAGTAGTAGTAATTTTTTTTTAATCTAATTTATTTTTATATAATTTTATTATTTAATCGTTAATTTAAATAAAATTAACTAATATGACAAAAAAAAAATACTGAACGTTTAACTAAATTAAAATAAAAAATTCAAACTGTATCGATTCAAACTGTTAATATAAATTTCATTTTTTATTTGTTGTTTTTTTGTTTTTGTTTTTTAAAGAGAAAAGCATTTTAAAAGTAGGACTGTCGATTACAATTTTTTTATTTGATTGTAATAATTTATAATTTTTTTAAATACATTTTTGTTTAATCATTATTGCTTAATTTAAAAAATAGAATAAAAACAAATAAATATGCCCAAAAAATCTACTTAATGTTTAACTAAATTAAATGTGAAAATTCAAACTGTTTCAATTCAAACTTATTAATAAAACTGTAATATCTCAACGATACTAAAATAACACTAGTATCCTGCGATATTCTTGCGTTTATGGTTGAAACTTCTAATAAAACAGCAGTATGGCGATTATGGTGATTTTTACTGTAAAGTAGTTATTAAAAAGGTATGTCACAACATTAATGTGTGTCATGGGGCTTTTCCCTGCTCTGTTATACTCGTTTTGTTTTCATTTTATGTGGATGGGTTGAAACTGAGCTTATTAACATATGATCGCCCATTTTTACATATCAGTAGATATTTAGTATTGAGCAACCTGATGAACAATCATCAAAACAATCATAACAAAGCACAGAGAAAGTACAAATGATAATTTAAACAAAATTCTGCTGTTTTTATTGCAAGAAACCTTGACTAACATTATAACTGGACAGCTGGGAGAAATTACATGCTACAAAAGTGTATGATATGAACCTTTAAGGTCCATAATTTGCTCTGTTGCATCCACCCACCCGACCAGCCAGCGCTACTGAAGCTTCCTGCCGTACTGCTCGATCGCCATGGTAACCCCTGGCAGGTCTCCGCTCGTCCTCCTTGGCCCGGCTAAATTTGGGAACAATCTGGAATGTGGAAGACGTTAAATGTTAAATGACTCTCCTTCATCACGCCTGCTGACATGCTAAATGAATATGTAAATGATGAGAAACACATATTATATCTTGAATCAAATGTCAGGTGTGCTGCAATAATTACCTGCACTGAATTTGCTGTAGGATTTGCTTTGAAACAACTTTTACTAGAAATTGCTAGTAAATTTCGCAAATAATTACTAAGAAACTGCAAGTAACATGTTGAATTAAACATGTAAACAATCATGTGTTTTTACAGTGTACATTGATAACAGTTGGTGTGAAATTTACTTTCAAACCTTTACTCAGAAATGGCAAAGAAACGGCAAGTAACGCAATGAATTAAATGTGAAACTTTGGAGTAGAAAGACCGAAATAGTATTTTGTAAAACGCACCCCGGTAATAACTGAGAAATCATAGATACAGTAATCATAGATTGTAGAAAAATACCAGTAGCTGTTTGGGTCATATATATATATATATATAGATATAGATATAGATATAGATAGAGATATATATATATATATATATATATATATATATATATAATTTATTTTATTTTATTTTTTTTGTGCCACTGCTGACCAATAGTGAGTTAAAATGTTAACTTGACCTAATGTGGGATTTTTTGTAAACTATGATAAAGCATATGGAAGCTTGTTTCACATAATTAAGATAAATAATAAATAAAAAGTTAATTGTGATTTTTTTATTATTATTTTTTAATCTATATTTCACAATTCTGACTTTAAATAAAATAAAATTGTAAGATATAAACAGAATTTCAACTTTTTTTCTTGTTTATATCTTTCAGTTCTGACGTTGTTTTTTCTTCTCAAATATAAAATCTAAAATAAAAATCATTTTTATTAATTAATAAAATGTATGTAAATGTATGTAATATATACATTTATATAATTAATAATATATAACATTTATTTTCTAAAATATAAATATAATTTTTTTAAATAAAATAAAATGTAAATATAAACAAAGAATTATAAGAAAGATATAAACAGAATTTCAACCTGTGTCTTGCAATTGATTTTATATTTTACAATTCTGACTTTCTGAATTTATGATATAAATTTATAAAATGTCATATAAATTTATAAATGTCATAAAAATGTCATATAAATTTATATAATGGCATTTATTTTATAAATTATAAATATAGTACAATTGTCAAATTTAATAAAATAAAATGTAAAAATGTAAATAACAAAGAATTGTAAGTTATAAACAATTTCAGCTTTATTCTTGCAATTATGATTTTATCTCACAATTCTGACTTTTTCTCTCAATTTGGACTTTTTTTCTCGGAAATATAAAATAAAATTATTTATAAATTAATAATGTAATATATAAATATTTATAATAACAATTTATATAATTTATAATAATAATAATAATAATTATTTATTTATTTTAATGTATATAAATATTAATATATAAATATAATAATAATTATTATTATTATTTGTCATGTTTATGTAATAACATTTATATGATTAAATATAAATATAACACTTTTTAAAATAAAATGCAAATATAATGTAAACAAAGAACTATTAAATATATATTACTATGTAAGATATAAACAGAATTTCAACTTTTTTTCTTGCAATTTTGAGTATCTCAGTTCTAACTTTTTTCTTTCTATTCTGACTTTTTTCTCAGAAATATAAAATAAAAATTAAAAAAAAAATATATATATATATATATATATATATACTATTTTTATCATATGTTTATATAATAACATTTATTTTATTAAATATAAATATAATAAAATAACATGAAATGCAAATATAAAAAAATAATTTTATTTTATTTATTTTTTTTTAATTCTGTGGTGGTGACAGGCATCCATTAAAAATTTGTCTTTTAAACCCTTTCAAACAAGTGTCCAAACTAACAAAGCTGCTTTGTGTATATTTTTCAGGACACTGCCGGGCAGGAGAGATACCGCACCATCACCACGGCGTACTATCGTGGAGCCATGGGCTTCATCCTTATGTACGACATCACTAACGAGGAGTCTTTCGGAGCCGTGCAGGACTGGTGAGTGGACCAGAGCAGTGTGGGAGGAGATGCAATCAGAGCCAAAGTCTCTGGACAAATCCTCACGGCCATACAGTGACCATGCAGGGCCGCTTCTGCGGTATTTGAAGCATTTCTCTATAACAGATTGTGTGTGCGGGTGGGTGTGCATGTTAGCAGAACAAAACTGCAGGGTTTAAGAGAACTGCATGTAAGTTATTGTTCCACCAACACAAACACTGTGAATCTGACAGCCTGGAGGAAAGAGAAAGCACTGAGAAAAATATCTCATTACACGTCACCACAGTGTGCTTTAGTGACTCATTATAACGAATAAAAATAATAGCAGTAGGTTTTTGCACAGAACTTTAAAGATATGTGACCAATAAAACTGTTAAACCTGAAATAGCATTATAGAAAGCTTTTTTCTAATGTAAAAAAAAATAAAAATATCAAATGGAAACATTGTGTGAAAATATATTACTTTGGACATTCATTTGAAAGAGTTTAAAAGACACTTGCGAGAAAAAATCCAAATTATGAGATAAACATCTCGCAATTGCAAGAAAAAAATTTAAATTGTCTATATCTTCCAATTCTGTGTTTAGATTATATTTACATTTTATATTTTATAATTGTACTATATTTATAATTCATAAAATATTTTTTTATTATTATATAAATGTATATATTATATAAATAATTATTATTATTATTATTATTATTATTTAATAATTTAATAATTTATAATTATATAAAATATATATATATATATATATATATATATATGTGTGCGTGTGTGTTATATTTTATAAAATACATTTTATTATTATACAAATGAATATATTATTTAAGTAATTATTATTATAATTACTATTATGTATAATTACTATTATACATATTATATTATGTATAATTACTATTATATATATTATATTCTATTATTATTATTTAAATTCACATTTTACACATTCTGTAAGACTATTTATGTGGATTTATTTGGACATTAGGTCATGATGTTACTTAATATAATTATTACAATAATGAAATATTAAATAAATATAATAATAATTATGCTTTTTATTTTGATTAATATTATATATATATATATATATATATATACTTTTATTATATTTATATTTATAAAATACATATTATTATTATTATTATTATTATTATTATTACTATATAAATGTATATATTATATAAGTAATTATTATTATAATTACTATTTAATCATTTATAATTATATAAATTTTATGTATATATGTATGTATTTTATATATATATATATATATATATATATATATATATATATATATATATATATATATATATACTTTTATTATATTTATATTTATAAAATACATTTATTATTATTATTATTATTATATAAATGTAAGTAATTATTATTTAATGCATTAAACTTTATATATATAAAATTATTATTTGAATTTACATTTTACACATTCTGTAAGACGATTTATTTGGCCATTAGGTCATGATGTTACTTAATATTATAGTTATTATAATAATTAAATATTAAATATCATAATTCAGAATTATGCTTTTTATTTTTATTAATATTAGTCTTTTTTTTCTTATAGGTATTTGTTATGTGGTGGAGAAAATATATTTTGATGATGTTATGAAAACAGACAATAAAAAACGTAAAACTTGTATGTATGTGTGTGTGTGTGTGTGTGTGTGTGTGTGTATATATATATATATATATATATATATATATATATATGTATATGTGTGTGTGTATGTATGTGTATATGTGTGTGTATATATATATATATATATATATATATATTATTTACGACTGCATTGTAAAGGTAGTTTTAATGCATTAGTTATGCATGTAATGCATCTTGTAATGCATTGTTTGACATTGTGAATAATTATAACCACATTTAAAATACATTTTAATGCTTGCCTATTTATTGTAGCACCTTTTAAAAAAATGTTTAATGCATTGAAACTCATGACAAACAAACCTTCAAATATTATAATGCATTTTAACTTTGGTTACAATTCTTAAAAAAAAGATATAATGCATTACAAGGTACATTATGAATACTTTGTAATGCATTATAAATAAAGGCTTTAAGTGAAGACTTGTACACTGATGATTGGTTCACAGGCAAGATGAAGAGAGTAAATCGGGTCTATTTTGAATTCATGTTGAGAGGAAAAATGGCATCATTGAGTCTTCAGGAATCCATCTGGTTAATATTTAATACGAGTCATATAAATTTCTCTTAGTATTAAAGGGCAGCAGGGCTCAGTTCAGGCCTTTACGGATGCCGCCCTATTGATCAGCTCCGCTGGGCGTTCGGCTGTGGTCAGTGAGCAGAGGTTGATTTAATTAGCGTGAGAAGACAGACTATAATGAACATCCTGATAGGAGGCTGAGGAACGAGAACAAGAGGAGTATAGCGGAAAAAGACGACCCGTGTCAGCTGCTGAGTCATTACAACTGCAAAAAGACTTGATGGCTGAGGTTTATGGTGTTATTAAGCAGACATGAGATCTGAATTCCCTGAAAGGACAGAGCTGCGGAGGGGATTTTGCAGTTATACTGCTTCATCAGCAGATGTTATCTTCCCTAAGTGGTAGTTCAGTCGTAAATTAAATTCTGTCACCATGTTGATGCTGATCTTTTTTTGTAGAATAAAAGAAAATGACAAAAATGATGGATATGGTAATATAAAAGTCTAATATGGGTAAATGATTACAAAACATTTAATAAAGAGCAGACTGTCTTCTCAAGTAGCTTTAATTCATTTTAAAATAAATATTAAAATAAAATATTGCATGGGACTTTTACTGGACTAGTATTACTCTCTATTACTAAACTGTTCTAAAAAATGCACTTTAATTATAATTGTTATGAGTAATAATTATAAATGTTTAATTACTAAATATTAATATATTTATTAAATGTATTTATTAATATATATTAATATATTAGAAATTTAGTTTCTACATTTGGTAATGAACAATATTGTGTACTATTTATAGTAATATTTTTATATTTATATTGTGTTCAGTCCTTTGTAATAATATTATTGAAAATTTTATGTCTATTAAATATTTATAGTACATTTAATGAACCCAGAAATTATAGATTTTTTTTATTTTATATATATATATATAATAAGTCATTATGTTTGTTAGAATTCATCTTCTACAATATATAATTATAAATACTGAACATTTGAATTATTTATTATTTTTTATAAATCAATACTGCGAGAAATGTTTATTATATTTTTATTTTATTTTTTAATAGTAATATTATTGCAATTCATATTTCCAATAAATATGTATAGTACATTAAATATATAGAAATTATATTTTTTAAAATTCAATTTCATATATATATACAGTGAGGTCAATAAGTATTTGATCACCCTGTGATTTTGCAAGTTCTCTTACTTAGAAATCATGGAGGGGTCTACAATTTTCAGCATAGGTGCATTTCCACTGTGAGAGACAGAATCTAAAAATAAAAATCCGGAAATCACATTGTATGATTTTTTAACAATTTATTTGTGAATTACTGTGTCAAATAAGTATTTGATCACTTGAGTCAAAAAATGTTAACATTTGGTACAGAAGCCTTTGTTAACAATTACAGAGGTCAAACGGTTCCTGTAGTTCTTCACCAGGTTTGCACACACTGCAGGAGGGATTTTGGCCCACTCCTCCATACAGATCTTCTCTAGATCTGTCAGGTTTCGGGGCTGTCGCTGAGCAACACGGAGTTTCAGCTCCCTCCAAAGATTTTCTATTGGATTTAGGTCTGGAGACTGGCTAGGCCACTCCAGAACCTTGATATGCTTCTTACGGAGCCACTCCTTGGTTTTCCTGGCTGTGTGCTTTGGGTCATTGTCATGTTGGAAGACCCAGCCACGACCCATCTTTAATGCTCTGACTGAGGGAAGGAGGTTTTTGCCCAATATGTCACAATACATGGCTCCGTTCATCCTCTCCTTAATACAGTGCAGTCGTCCTGTCCCCTGTGCAGAAAAACACCCCCAGAGCATGATGCTTCCAGCCCCATGCTTCACTGTAGGTATGGTATTATTGGGATGATACTCATTATTCTTCTTCCTCCAAACACGGCGAATGGAGTTAAGACCAAAAAGTTCTGCTTTTTCTCATCTGACCACAGGACTTTCTCCCATGACTCCTCTGGATCATCCAGATGGTCCCTGGCAAACTTCAGATGGGCCTGGACATGGGCTGACTTAGACAGGGGAACCTTCCGTGCGATGCAAGATTTTAAACCATAACGTCTTAGTGTATTACTGATAGTAGCCTTGTAAACGATGGTCCCAGCTCTCTTCACTGCATTGACCAGCTCCTCCCGTGTAGTTCTGGGCTGATTCTTCACCATTCTTAGCATCATTGATACCCCACGAGGAGAGATCTTCCGTGGGGCCCCAGTCTGAGGGACATTGACAGTCATCATTAGCCTCTTCCATTTTCTGACAATTGCTCCAACAGTTGTTCTTATTTCACCAAGCTGCTTGGCAATTGCCCCGTAGCCCTTTCCAGCTTTGTGAAGGTCTACAATTTTGTCTCGTGTCTTTTGACAGCTCTTTGGTTTTGCCCATGTTGCTACTTAGACTTTAGCTGATTGTGGGGTGCACAGGTGTTTATGACAGCTAACAACCTCAAAAAGGTGCTACTAATTTAGATTTCATGAGCAGAGTGTAGCTGGACTATTTAAAAGCAAAATAACAGGTCTTTGAGGGCCAGAAATCTGGCTGATAAGCAAGTGATCTAATACTTATTTGACACAGTAATTCACAAATAAATTGTTAAAAAATCATACAATGTGATTTCCGGATTTTTATTTTTAGATTCTGTCTCTCACAGTGGAAATGCACCTATGCTGAAAATTGTAGACCCCTCCATGATTTCTAAGTAAGAGAACTTGCAAAATCACAGGGTGATCAAATACTTATTGACCTCACTGTATATATATATATATACACACACACACACACACACACACACACACACACATATACATGCATACATACGCATGTATGTATATGTGTGTGTGTATACATACATATACATATATATATATATATATATATATATATATATATATATATATATATATATATATATATATATACAGAAATGTTATATTTTAATAATTTAAATGTTTTATACATAAATTAAGAAATGTTTCTGTGTATCACTGTTTAAAATATTATTTTTTAATATTTGTTACAAATTATTATTTGTTGTTATTAATGTTAAATATTTATAGTACATTTAATAAATATATAAAGTATATATTTCAGTTTTCAATTTCATCTCTATATATATATATTTAAAATGTGAATTATTTAAATATTTTATAAATAAACTTTGAGCTTAATGTTTCTGTGTATCACTGTATTTTTTATTATTTGTTATTTTATTATTTTTAACAGTAATATAATTTTAATTTATATTTCTGTTAAATATTTATGGTGCATTTAATAAATATAGAAATTATACATTTCAGTTTTTAATTTCAACAATATATAATTATGCATGTAATTATTGAAATTGAAAATTATAATCTTTTAAATATTTCATGTATAAATATTTAGCTGAATGTTTCTGTGTATCACTATATTTTTTTTATTATTATACATTGGAGTGTTTTAGTTTTAATTTATTTGTTCGTATTTATCTATTTATTTAGATGTATTTCATGTAAACGTACATGTAGTTATAAAATTACACCGATGTTTCACCCATAAATAGCTACTTTTTGTTAGTAATTTGTCACATAGTTAACTAGCTTTACAGAAAAATAGTAAGCTTGACTAGTTTAACTCCTTGAAATGATGAGTAACCTGTAGTTCTGCAAGCTAAAGAGTCGCAGCACTAGTGACAGTTTATCTTATCATCAGAACTGAGCTCAGAGAAGAAACCGAGTCTGGCTATACTCAAGAGACTCCAGCTGCGGTCAGTGAACTGACACTTAATTAAGGCAGACGCATGTGAAAACGCTGGGGAAACACAGAAACATCTTTTACCACAGTCTCTGCAGTATCGCTACGACATACACGAGCAAACACTGTAATGTGTCGTGGGCTTCAGTGACAAACCCCTTTGAATCTGCACCAGCTGTCTACTGTTGCTATGGCACCAAAACAAACCTTTTAAAAGCTGAGATGTGGACAAAACATTCGTTTGACATTTGGGGAGATGGAGCGCTGCATATATGGAGGAACAAACTTGCAGAAAAATACAAGCAAGCAAGCATGCAAACAAACAACCAACCAAGCAAACAAATAAAATGTTAGTTATTTTTAAAAATAATTGTAAACAAATGTAGTAGAAATAAATACACACACACACACACACACACACACACACACAAATATGAAAATGTATAAAAACAACTGAAATAAAAAAAAGAATAAAAAATAATTGGATGATGCGTTTTCAGATAAAAATATGGAGCCTTGCATATATAGAGGCCTGCAGAAAAATAAAAATAAAGAAATATAAATAATAAAATTGAATAAATAAATAGACAAACAAACAATTAATTAATTATTTTAAAAATAAATTTTAAAATCAACTAAAAAATACATGTAGTAATAATAATAATAATAATAATAATAATAATAAAAATAAAAAACAATAAAATAAAGTTTAAAAATGAAATTTAAAATAAATAAAAAAAACATGAAAATGTACAAAAAATAAATGAAAGAATAACAATTGTATGTTCAAAGATAAAAAAATAATTGGATGTGTGTTTTCAGGCAAGATAGAGCAATTATAAATAAATAAATAAATATTAAAAATAAATAAATATGAAAGTTTGTGTTTAGAGGCCTGCATATATGGATGCCCAAACTTACAGAAACGAAAAATAAATAAATATAAATAATAATAAATAATTATAACATTTATAAATAAATAATATCAAAATATATATAAATAATTGGGCAGTGTGTTTTCGGATAGAAAGATGGAGCTCTGCATATATGGATGCCCAAACCTGCAGAAGAAATAATAATAATAATGAATTTAAATCTAAATAAAACATAAATTAATCAATTAATTAGAAATTAAAGAATAACAAATCAAGTTTAAAAGAATGTAAATAAAGTTAAAAATAAGTAAGTAATACAAAAATTGGGACTATGTTTAATATAAGGAAAAATTGTTTTTGTTAAGCCATTTATTCCTTTATTATATTCCTGTTATTACTGTACTTATTAATTAATTTATTTATGCAGGTTTGGGCCTCCATAAGCATATGTGGCAATGCATCAGGAAGTGTGGACGTGCACTATGCGGCACGTTCTTGCTGTGGTGCTCGCTCATCTGCATACCTGTATGTGGGTCATAATTGCTTTGTGAGAGTGAATCCTAACATCCTTGGTCGTTTTTAACTAGGTCAACCCAGATAAAGACGTACTCCTGGGACAACGCGCAGGTCATCCTGGCGGGAAATAAGTGTGACATGGAGGAGGAGAGAGTCGTGTCTACAGATAGCGGCAGACTGCTGGCAGAGCAGTTGGGTAAGTTCACTCGTCTTAACCTCATCCCAAAAACTGAGTTTGATTCCTCCAGGGACCAATTAGAAACTTCTGGACCTGTGGAGCCAGTCAGGTGGGCAGCATGATTTCATTTTAACTAGTTTTGCTTTAAGACCCAGATTTTGCTGTGGACAATTAAATAGACTGAGCAGTTCTTTTAGTTTAAATAGTTTTATAATATATAGTTCACATTTAGAATATAGAATTGTATCCGCAAGCTAATTTGTTGGTTGTGAAATGACCTATAAATCTGGGTAAATCTCATTTTTGCTTCTATATGAGCGATGCAAGGGAATATATACCTTAGACGGCTCTTGTATTGGCATATCTTCACTGTTCATAAATTAGAGCATATGGAGGGAATTGCAGCTTTGAACTCAGGCGATAATTAAACGCATATAATTGGATGACACCAGAATGTGCAAACGGCACAGACTAACGCTGAATGGTGAAAATAGACACACTTGCTGCATGTTTAGTGTGAAAGAGGACATACCCCTGCCATTTTCAGAGCGTCAAATCAATTACATTTCATTAAGGATTGTCACGGTTTGTAAAAGAGCACATTGTGCATACATATGCAACTGACTTGAAATAGACTGTCATAATTCACTGAATTACAGTGCTCTACTTAATCAGCAACGAAAACAGCTCCTCACGTAAAGTGCACACAATGCTCGACATATAGTTTTATTGTAACGTTATTAAAGCGAACATGCAAGTACATTATTTGTACATTTTTGTTCTGCAAGTGGACTTCTCCTTTAAACTAACAATGCAATACTTCAATAAGGACAAAATACACTTTTTAATTTTTTATATAATTATTATTATTAATATTGATAAATATATTTAATTAATAATTAAATTGTATGATATAAATGTGATAAAATACCAAATAAATTCCTAGATATTGATAAATACCTACAATTATTTAACCACTATCAATATTATGTAATATCAATATTTTGTCATCTTGAAATTATTATTTTTTCACTAAGCTTGTTAAAATTGCATTCTGAGAATGCTATTTATATTAATATCTGTATTATTAATAGGGTTTATTTTATATAATTTATATTCATATTTAAATTATTTTATGTCGGTAATGCATATATTTAATAGCTATATAAAATGATACTTAATCCAAATAATTTATTTATTGTGATATAATGTATATTAATATCTAAATACCCCTGTTCGAAACTCATACAGTATTTTAAATATGTATACTTTGTATACTTGGTATACTTTAATAAATATATTTGTATATAATAGTGATTGTACACACACATTTATCTTATTTCTTATATTATTATCTATAATAATAAAAAGAATTTATATGAACAATATGTGTGAAGTATGTGTGTGTGTATATATGTGTGTGTATATATATATATATATATATATATATAAAAAATTGGCATATATAATTCATTTGTTAAATATATTTGTATATTGAATAGATATGTATAGATGGTAGTAGTAATAATACAAATATATTTTAATTATTATAATAATACTTAAAGTCTTTTTTACCCTCTCTCCACTAAGCTAAACTTATATATACTTATATATATATATATATATGATATAATATAATATAATATAATATAATTTTGCTGCACATGTAAAATGCCTGAAAATGCTGTCTAGTTTGGCAGCTCGCTAGGTTTTGTAAAATCTTAACTCTTTTGGTATTGCTTCTGTCTACCAGGTTTTGAGTTTTTCGAGACGAGCGCCAAGGACAACATCAACGTCAAGCAGACCTTTGAGCGCCTGGTGGACATAATCTGCGACAAGATGTCTGACAGTGTAGAGACTGACCCTGCCGTTACCACAGGAACCCAGGGAACGGCCCGGTTAACGGATAACCCTCCTCCACTACAGCAGCCTAACTGTGCCTGTTAGTGCTCAGTTTACATGGTAGCATAAGTGTGTGCGTGTATTACACCTTTAGATAGATGCATATATCCTTTAATGTCATAGAATACAGGTGCTGGAACAACTTGAATCTGATCAGTGCATGTCAGGAGTCATGTGACCCTTTACACCCAATGGGAACAGAGCTGGCATTTGGATGCAGTCTTGATCAATAGCAGGCAGTTTCAGTGTTTTATAAAGCAGTATGGATAAAAATATCTTGAAAAATATTAATATGTTGCAGTTCTTTGGTCCTCAGCTTTTGGTATATTTGGCCTGGGAGTTTGGACCACTAGGTGGCGTTCAAACAGGACACGTTCTTGTATTCCAGAACATAAAGCCACAATGCTGGGGTCTTGAGGCGCTTTTAAAATCAATAAGATGCAGCAGCCATAGACGTCTGTCTGATGCATGTGAAAACAGACCAAATGAACCCAGAACACAAGAATGTGTTGTGTACGAATGCTCCTTTTGCCCGTTTTGTTCCAGCACCTTTGCACTAGAATCACGTCTGTCTATACGGTGCCTAGTTCATTCTGACACACTGTTTTCTTTACTGTCAGTCAAAGTCCTAACGGCCTTTACAGCACTGTTATTTAGTTTGTCAAGACTTCGTCCACATGCATGCAGCGGCTGTTTATGAACTGGTGACTGAGCATGATCGAACTGACCTTTCGCTAAGCCCAACCCCCTCAGTTACAAATAAACATAGTGACGAATAAAAACAGTTACGAATTAGTTTAGAATGAACTGGAGATTTGTTTGAACTGGATATTGTTTATGACTTTGAGCATGATCGATGTCACCTCTCGTTAAGCCTTCTTAGTTACAAATAAATGTAATTTTGTAGTTACAAATAAACGTAATTGCATAGTTACATATTGAAAAGTAGTTACAAATTAGATTAGAATAAACTGGTGATTTTTGTGAACCCTTTATGAATTTGAGTACAGTAGAACTGACCTTTAACCAAGCTCCACCCCATTAGTTATAAATAAACAAAATTGCAACGTTATGTTGCGAGTTCATTTAAAACAAACAGGAGATTTTTGTGATCTCTTTATGATTTAAAAGTGCGAATGAACTAACTTTTTGCTAAGTTCCTCCTTTGGTGGCGAATAAACTTAATTGTTACACCTAAAAACATCATTAAGAGTTAGTTTGGAATAAACTAGTGGATTTTGATAACTGTGAACTGACCTTTCACTAAGCTCCAGCCCCTTATTTACAAATAAATGTAATTTCATAGTTACGAATAAACGTAATTGCATAGTTCCATGTAAAAAAAAAAGTAGTTACTAATTAGTTTAAAATAAACTGGAGATTTTTGTTAATGGTTTATGACTTTGAGTACGATTGAACTGAGCTTTTGCTAAGCTCCGCCCCCTTAGTTACAAATAAATGCAATTACAAAGTTACAAATAAAAACTTAGTTGCAAATTAGTTTAAAATAAACTGGGGATTTCTGTGAGCTCTTTATTATTTAGAACATGATCAAACGGACCTTTCGCAAAGTTATACCCGCTTGATTATAAATAAATGTAAATTTTGTAGTTACGATCAAACATAATTGCGTAGTTGCTAATTAGGTTAAAATAATCTGGAGATTTTTGTTAACGGTTTATAATTTTGAGCACAATTGAACTGAACTTGTGCTAAGTGTCTTAGTTACGAATAAACGTAATTACAAAGTTACAAATAAAAACTTACTTGCAAAGTTGTTTAAAACTGGAGATTTTTGTGAACTCTTATTATTTAGAACATGATCGAACTGATCTTTTGCAAAGTTACACCCCCTCGATTATAAATAAATGTAAATTTCGTAATTACGATTAAACGTAAATACATAGTTCCATATTTAAAAAGTAGTTACTGATTAGTTTAGAATAAACTGGAGATTTTTGTGAACCCTAAATGACTTTGAGTATGATCGAACTGACCTTTTGCTAAGCGCCGCACCCTTAGTAATGAATAAACGTAATTACAACGTTGCGAACAAAAACTTAGTTGCAAGTTAGTTTAAAATAAACTGGGGAAATTTTGTGAACTTTATTATTTAGAACATGATGGAACTGACCTTTTCCTAAAGGTACACATCCTCGATTACATTTAAATGTAAATTTCGTAGTTACGATTATACGTAATTGCATAGTTATAAAACAGAATTTGAGTATGATCGAAATGACCTTTCACTAACCTCCACCCCCTTAGTTACGAATAAACGTAATTACAAAGTTATGGATAAAAAGTTGAAAATTTGTTTAAAATAAACTGCAATTTTTTGTGAACTCTTTATGATTTAGAGCACGATCAAACTGACCTTTTGCTAAGCTCAACCCACTTAATTGCAATAAAAGTAATTTCGTAGTTATGAATAAATGAAATTGAGTAGTTACCAATTAGTTTGGAATAAACATGATTTTGTGAACCCTTTATGACTTACTATAAACTGATCTTTCCCTAAGCTCCGCCCCCTTAGTTACGAATAAACGCAATTACAAATAAAAAGTTTGGTTGCAAAATAAACTGGACAATTTTGTGAACTCTTTATTATTGAGAACAAGGTGGAACTGACCTTAAACCCCCTCGATTACATTTAAATGTAAATTATGTAGTTACGATTAAATGTAATTGCAGAGCTATATATAAAAGTAATTTTGTAGTTATGAAAAAATGAAATTGAGTTTAGTTACATCTAAAAAAAAAAGACTAATTAGTTTAGAATAAACGAGATTAACGCATTTTTTTTTTTTAGTATGATTGAACTGACTTTTCGCTAAGCTCCGTCCCATTAGTTGCGAATAAACGTAATTACAAAGTTACGAATAAAAACTTGCACAATCAAATTTACCTTTCGCTAAGGTACACCCCCTTAATTACAAATAAATCAAAATTTCGTAGCTACGATTCAACATAATTACAAAGTTACGGATAAAAACGTGGAGTTTTTTTTTTATTTCCTTAACTACACGTCCTTAGTTGCGAATAAACGTAATTGCGCAATTATGAATAAAAACGTAGTTATGAATTAGTTTAGAATAAACTGGAATTTTTTAACAAAATGTATTTTTGAATGATTCTAAATTTACATATTTAAATTTTTTGAAATTTTAAATAGAATTACATTGTCACGCCGGACTTTCTGTCTAGCAACAGTTGCTAAGGTATGATTGTTCTGAATTTTTTTTAGGGTGGGGCTTAGTAAAGGGTCAGACACTCAAAGGAAAGGATCTTAATGGCATTCCTACAAAATGGCATTAATACACACAAACACACTCTGTTTTGTAGATCAGGAATTCATGCCATATTATTCGAATTGAAATTTCCCATCAGTGATATCAGCTGCATAATTCTAGTGTGTGTATATGTGTATCGTAGATTACTAAAGATTACGTCATCTATATGAATACATGATCTATCTAGTGTATATAGGTTTGTATATACCTCAGTCAGATGAATATAATGTTGTGGATTCAAGTAGCTGTTCAATACAGGGAGGAAAATGTGCATTAAATGTTTCTACGCATTTAGTTTGATCGTTGTAAATGAATTCACGCTGATGAAGTGAAATATTTATTTATCTATTTATTCAAAGCAAACAGACTTTACAGTGAAAAAAGAAAAGTAAATGTGCTTCATGAGCTGCGTGTGTCTGATAACGAAACGTTCTTCTAGGTGAAGTGGAGTTTGTATTTTTCCCCAAGCCCTTTTTTCTCCATTTCTCTTTTCTGTTTATCGCCGTCGTCGGTTGTTTTTCTCTGCTGGCTAAAAAGCTACTTTGTGGAGGATGTGATTTGCTGTCCCTGCTCTTATCTTGTTTTATGCTCATGGCCGGAGAGGATTCAGTGGTTTTAGATGTTATAAGAAAACCGCTTCACTGTCGCCCGAGTTGGGTCGAAGCTCACTGAAGCTTGTCTTGTAAAATGATGCAGTAATAGCCAAGGAAATGTGTCGGGCAGCTATTTTCAGGAGAAGTGAGTCACTCATCTATATTTCATCTGACAAACCTTAAATGACTTTGGCCATGGATGGAAATTGTTTAATTTCTGAGTCAGAAATATAACACGTCTGCTGTATTGCAAAGGAAGAGCAGTTCTAGGGTGAACATCTCGAAATGCGTCAATATTCAGATTGTATTTCACCTCAAAATGAAGCGGAAAGAAAAAGCAGTTCGTTTTTGCATTTAAAAAAACACATTTTTCCCACTTATTCTTTTTAGTGTGCATTTTAGTAATGAGAATTTGGGCAAAAAACATGCTAAATTGTTCTGAAAATAATTGCAAAATCCAATTAATTAAGTATACATGCATATATCCATCTTTTTTTTATTTTGGGCTGAAATATAACCTGGACATGTTGCTGACCGGTTTCATGGGATTCATCATCTAGTTCAAGATGGTTTTATTTGTTTCTCATCCCTGGAAATTGTCTAATTTTCATTGTGATGTATTATAATCTAGATAGAATTAAGTAAAAAAAAAAAAAAAGAAAAAAGCCCTTAAATGATAAAACTACATGGTGTGGTCTGTTGATATGTGTGGTTTTGTGAGCGTAGTACAAAAAAAAGAAGTTTCCATAACGTTAGGCCGACCATATCCGGCATTATTACAAAAACATATCGCGGTCACAGACTGAATACGCCGGTACGTATATAGCTATTAGTTCATTGATGTGTCCTCAGAATAAAGAAAATAAGTAAAAACCAACTTTGTTTCCCCACCACGAGCCACATTTAGCATTATCCCTGCATGAAACTGTATGACATTTCTATTTAGATACCTGTATCTGTATAATCTTATTTATTTGTTCATTTATGCATCCCTCAGTATGTGGGGTGCAATGGGCCAGCAAGTGCAATATTTCTAAACCCTATCTCTTGTATATAGTTGAATGACTGCGTGTGTGTGTGTGTGTGTGGAGAGCGTCTCAATGTGCCATGCTGAATTTGCACACTATCTTAACCCATGTATGGATGATCGCTCTGCCTCACCTTCTGTGTTAAACTATCTTTGTGCTGACATTAAGACAAAATACTGTGGAGTTACATTGGTGTGTGAGCGTGTGTGTGTTGGTGTGTATATACTAGTATGGAGAAAAGTAAACGTGTATCTTGTTGCAAGTCATCTCTGTGGTTTTTCTTTGTGCATTTGTGTGTAAATCATTTGTTAGCGCATGCATAGGGCTATGTATCTGCAATCACTCTACTGCAAAACGAGTATTCAGTAGTTTTATAATAGCTGTCATTTCAGGTGTACAGCATGCATAAAAATAGGTTTTTAATACAAGCTCAAAAGGGAGTGAAAACATCTAAACGTACAAAAAAGTACTTGTACTATAGTGGAGCTGGATATCAGATGGTAATGATTCATGTATGTCAAAAGGTACAATGATTTTACTATGCTATGTCCAAAAAACATAGTGCTTTCTTGTCAGTGAACCTCTTTGTTTGCATTTAAATAATTTATTTTCTTAATCTTATCAATAAAGCATCAGATATGCATTCACCTTGAGAGAAACTTCCAAAGTCCCCTCGGAACATTAAAATGTTTATTTTAATTTGTCTGTATTGATCTGAGGCTGTAAACTGTCCCCGGAATATGGTGATTTTATTTAAAAATATTTTATTTTTAAAAAAAAAAAAAGTGCTAATCTATCTTCTGGTTTGTGTGGGAAAAAAATTGTTGGACCTAACTTGTGATATCCGCAGTGATTTCTAATATTTTAGTTGAAGGAATCACTCTAGAGCTGGTTATATTCTGTATGTGTGGAGTGTGTATGACAAAAGTGTATCAGTTACTGTTGAAAATACCAATAAATATTCCTATTGTGTTGATATTTCAGTGTTCTTTTGAGGTATTTGTAAGTTTTGTGTTTCCGGAAACGAGTTTTTAACACTTCCGGTCCCAACGTTCTGATTTTAAATGCTCGAAATAATATTTGTATTTACCACAAGCTCAGTGTATCTTCACGTTTGTATACTATGACACAAAATCCATTAGTAATACCACCTTTTGGTTTTTTAAAGCTTTTACTTGTCATGAAAACGGCGGTTGCTAACGAGTGTCTACATAGGACTTACAGAGGTTATCGGGGACATCAACTTCAAAACACAAAACAGGTAAGTTAACCTCGTCTATTCACTAGTTCGCCTTCACATTTATTATGTTGCTCTTGCAAGCTATTACAACTCAAACTTTGAGCGATTTTGTTTAAACGAAGACTAAAAATGCTGTTGGAAAACAATGGTGGTGACGCTGAAGTCTTGCAAACCGTGGTGTAGTTTGTTTAGCTTTATACGTTTGACTTTAAAATTCATTTGAATTCCTTTTTTAAAATTATTATGATGTAGAAAGGGTATCAAAATCGTAAACGTAGCTTAATATTAACCAACAATCCATAAATCAATAAAACAATCGAAAACCCCTATTAAATTTCTAACGAGGGAATCATAGTGACGCAAACTTCCGGGCTGATTGGCGCATCAACACACATCGATGAGAAAAGTAACAGGAACCGTGTGACTCGCCATCTTTTTGTGTTTGAGCACTAATCTGGATAATAATAATTACAATACAAGGTGAAAATATATTTTAGCCTTTATTTCACATCTCTGAGGTCAACTTATGTTAGTACGTTTGTGTTTTCTTCCACAAATACGTCCCGACGGTCAAGCTTGATGACTTTAACGAAGACGTAACGTTACGTTTTTAAAGCTTAGGCCTGTCTTCTAAAAGTTACAGTAAGTAAAAATATAGTGAATTTACTTAAGATTAATACTTTTATCTCAAAAGATGAATCAATATTTGATTCCTCATGAACATCTCCACTCTAACGGTCAGTTTTAATGGCGTTGTTTTGCACGGCCACCTGCCGGAAGTACAGTGTAATGACAAGCATGACAAAGCACATTCGTTTCAGCAACGTTGCTCTCCTATTGTTTTATCAGTTTGGTAAAGGTCGTTTTGAGTCGAGGCATTCCGTTGAACAAAATGGTTGTACTAAGCTCAACCTGACTGTGGCATCCTAATTCTACATAGCACAAACACACACTAATCTCTGACGTTTTCAATACTACTTCAGCATCATTTCAGGATGTAGTCAGCAGTGATTTCAGTAATAATGTGTTCCGTGAAAATTTCGAAGGCAGTCGTTTTGACGTAGTATAGATACTAGAGAGCTTTCCTCAGGTGAAAAAAAAATGCACTAAAATACACTTTACGTCAGTACTCTTAGTGCACTTCCATAATGTACTCTATTTTTGCACACTAATTTTATACTTGATATAGTACTTCTTAAGCACATCAAAGTGTGCTCAACTGTGCTATTTTAGGACACCATGAATATGAACTATATGTGCTTTTAACATATGCATTTAAAAAAAACAAAAAAAACTAAGCAAACAAATGTAGTCACCACCTAGTACACTTGAGTCCATCTTTTATATACTTACTCATTATACATAGAAAATAGACTTATGATTTATTTAAAATATGTGACCCTGGACCACAAAACCAGTTCTTAGTAGTATGGGTATATATATAGCAATAACCAAAAAAAAAAACATTGTATGGGTCAAAATTATCAATTTTTCTTTTATGCCAGAAATCATTAGGATATTAAATAAAGATCATGTTTCATGAAGATGTTTTGTAAAATTCCTACTGTACATATATATGAACTTTATTTTTGATTTTATGCATTTAACTTTTATTTGGACAACTACAGGCCATTTTCCTCAATATTTCGATTTATTTATTTTTGAACCCTCAGATTCCATATGTTCAAATAGTTGCATCTTGGCCAAATATTGTCCTATCCTAACAAACCATACATCAATGGAAAGCTTATTTATTCAGCTTCCAGATGATTTCAGGTATGTTTATAAATTAAATAATTCACTTCAAATGTATAGTAACTATTTTAATATTCCCTTTATTTGATATACTTAACTACATGTTTATGGTGTCTTTAAATAGTACAATCTCTTAGTATGTCATTATATCTGACTACTTAAAATCAGTAGAAGTGTTAGTGCTAACTGGTGCATTTATATTAAGTGTGCTTAAGTAGCACAGTTGGGAAAATGTACTTAGAACTAGTACATTAGTCATATTTTTAATAAAATCAATTCAATTTAAATTTAGGAATGTTATATAAAAGTCAATTTTAAAGCATTCAAAGCACTTGAGAAACTTAAGAAACTTCTCTGTATATTTTTTGCAGTAGTATACTTCATTTTAATGCACTCAATTGAAGTATTAGTGGTATTTATTATACTTTTTCATATGCACTGAAGTAGAATTATACTTTCAATTAGTGTGTTTATAGTGTATAACTTTTACAATTTTATTTAGCACAAAAAATAAGAATGTACTACAAATGTACTTGCTTGCATTTACGTATTTGGTTACACTTTATTTTAAGGTGTCCTTGTTACAGTATTATACATTTAAGTACTAGTAATTAACTACATGTACTTACTAAATGGTTAGGATAAGGGTTTGGCTTAGGGCTACTTACTTGTAATTATGCACAATTTATTGTTGTTGTTGTTGTTGTAAATACATGTAACGTGTAAACACCTTAAAATAAAAGCTGCGTCTCATTTGGATGGCTGCATCCTCTGGAGTTCGCATCTGAAGGCTGCATACATCATTGGGGAAGTCTCATTTAAGAAAAGTAACCGTTGTATTGCAAAGTAAAAAAGAAATTATAGTATTTAACACCTCACAAGGAATAACAGTCAGTTTTATTATGGTTACTTTTCTTAAATAAGACATCCTTAATGACATATGCAGCCTTCAAATGCGACTTTTAGGGGGACGCAGCAAGTGCATTCAAGTATACTTTAATTTTACCTGTGTCTGAATGGATCCAATGATCTATATTCCAAAATGAAAGTTTGATCAGTGAATGATTCAGCATACATTTTAATTTTTGCTTATAGATCAGTGGTGTACGTTGACGTATCTTTTTTTCACATGCATGTTTTATATATTTTATATTTTTCATGACAGCCAAGTCTAATTTTAATGTTTTTTTCGTTGTAACAGTGTCTATGTGGTGTTTTGGCAGAACCTTGATTATCTGGTAAATGTTTATAAGGTAGGCCTAGATTTATTTATTTTTATGTTTTATCTTATAAAAATGTATGATGGCACGCCTACAGTAGTTTTATACCCACATTGATGTCCATGCATAAGTTGTAAAAGTACTTAAGTTGCTAATATTATTGCTACAGTATTACCTTTATCACGTACAGATAATACGAGTTTCATTTGCAAACGTTTCAAGGGTGTAATATAGAGGTTATGGATAAATGTGTAATTTATTTATGGGTGAAAGTATAAAAACCATGCATATTGCTTATACAGAAAATATCTGATTATTATTATTCATTTTTTTATTCTACTTCTGAGATGTGTACATGATTTATTTTCACCTTTACATTTATTATTTATTAATGAGCTAAGTAATTTTAGATGAATTGACAATTCATCTAATTTTTTTTTTTAAATGTAAATTTAAACAAGGTGAAAAATCTAAAAAATAATATTTTACTATTTTTAAATCAGTTGCTTAGAAACAAATTAATATGTGACCCTGGACCACAAAACCAGTCATAAGTCAGTTTTTCAGAATTTGAGATTTATACATCATCTGAAAGCTGAATAAATAAGCTTTCCATTAATATATGTTTTGTTAGGATTGGAGATTAAGATACAACTATTTGAAAATCTGGAATCTGAGGGTGCGAAAAAATCCAAATATTGAGAAAATCACCTTTAAAGTTGTCCAAATGAAGTTCTTAGCAATGCATAGTACTAATCAAAAATTAAGTTTTGATATATTTATGGTAGAATATTTACAAAATATCTTCATGTAACATGATCTTTACTTAATATCCTAATGATTTTTGGCATAAAAGAAAAATCAATCATTTTGACCCATACAATGTATTTTTGGCTATTGCTACAAATTTACCCCTGCTACTTAAGACTGGTTTTGTGGTCCAGGGTCATATATGAAGTTAACAGTCAGCTATTACTTTGTGACCACCAAGTGGAGACAGAACTACAGTTTTAATTTATATTCGACCGAGGGCCCTGCTCTTCTTTCTCAGAGAAATGTGCCTTCTAAATGATATCTTTGTAGAGCCAATAAAACTGTCCAGTTAGAGTATTTAATATACTTGTTGATTTATTTAGCACTTTTATTTTAAATTATGTGACTAGTATATAAAATAGCACATGCCTAGTGTATTTAAAGTCGTCCACTTCCAGAACAAAGATTTACAGATTATGTACTCACCCCCTTGTCATCCAAGATGTTTGTGTCTTTCTTTCTTTAGTCATAAAGAAATAGTTTATTGAGGAAAACATTTAAGCATTTTTTTTTTTTTTTGCATAAAGTGGACTTCTATGGTGCCCCGAGTTTGAATTTCTAAAATGCATTTTAAATGTGGCTTCAAATGATCCCAAATGCGGTTGTAAATGATCCCAGTCGAGGAAGAAGGGTCTTATCTAGCAAAACGATTTGTTATTTTCATAAAAGTAATACAATTTATGTAATTTTTAATGTCAAATGCTAGTTTTGTCATGCTCTGCCTGAACAGTTTTGTTCCTGGTTCATGACATTTAGGGTATGAAAAACTCCATTCGTATTTTCTCCCTCAACTTCAAAATCACCCTATATCGCTGTTTTACCTTTTTTGTTACGGGTGTTTGATGATCTTTGCATGTTCACTTTGCAAACACTGGTTCGGTACTTCTGCAGTGATATAGGATGATTTAGAAATAATTTTTTAAGTTGAGGGAGAAAATACGATTGGAGTTTTTCACCATACCCTAACTGTCTTGAGCCAGAATAAACAGAGTTCAGGGAGAGCAAGACCAGATGAGTGCTTGAGATTAAAAAGTATTTAAATTGTATTTTTAAAAATGAAAATAACCAATCATTTTGCTAGATAAGACCCTTCTTCCTCGGCTGGGATCGTTTACAACCGCATTTGGGATCGTTTGAAGCCGCATTTTGTTTAAACTCGGGGCCCCATAGAAGAGTCCACTATATGCAAAAAAAAAAAGAAAAAAAATGCTAAAATGTTTTCCTCAAAAAACAATTTCTTTATGACTGAAGAAAGACAGACATGACCATCTTGGATGACACGGGGGTGAGTATAATACCTGTAGATTTTTGTTCTGGAAGTGAACTACTCCTTTAAGGCAAGAGCCTCTTAGAACGAAAATTAGTGCAAACCTTCAATCAGAGTGAGGCATGACAATGTCATTCGCTGCGCATCCACTAGATGGCGGTGGCGCTTAGGAAGAGCTGATGACGTGCTCAACCACATCACAAGACTCTCGCTTTGACTCATCAGGATATTGAGCAACCAAACCAAATCGTGTTCTTCAGCTAACCAAGATATCTCAAGCTTTACATCTGCGATACATACAAATACGCTACACACGTATGGAATCAACCCATGCTTTTATTTCATTTGTTGCATATAAAATATTTTTCTGTCTTTTTTCTTGTAGTTTATGGACTTGAAACCGATTGGAGATGGATCTACAGTACCGGCAAAAGACTGTAAGAGACTGAAAGAAGTGTTTCAGTTTTTAATCAGCAGAACGTAAGAATCAAATGTTAAAGTATCCCTTTAATGACATTGAAAAAATACCAGTAATAATTAATTAATAATAATAATAGCCACAATTGGCTTTGGTCCAGGGCTGCTAAAATCTACAGTATGCGTGTCAGAAAGTATGCTTATTTAACATCTGAAACTCTAAGGACTCGTTCAGTTTAGTGCACAAGCACATCTACAAGGCTGGATGAGATGAAGGTAGCAGACGGTACCCGAACCGAGTTTTAAAGAACAGCATGAAAGTAGAAGATCACAAGCAGCCAAGCACCTCTAGGGCAAACCCAACTGTCCCGGGACTATTGCAGCCGCTGCGTCGACAGCGGCGTTCGCTGTGTGCCACTTTTTTTTGGATCTACGAATGAAAAGAAGTAACCCAAGGCGTCCTAAGCTTTAGCTTTAAATGCAGCGCGTAAGATGCCCTGATACCCTGGCAGCAGACATCGTTCTCCGAAAACACGGAAAGAGAGACGAAACGGACACACAAATCAAGAGTTTTTAAAGTTAAGGCACAGCCCTGGGGCCAAACGCCAGTGGCGGCGACTCGTCTCGAATGGTTTGGCTTTCCCCAGATCGCCAGAAACACACGTTTGAAGGTGACCATCTTCTCCTTTTTTATACAGAATATTATTATTATCGTCGTCGTCGTTTTTACATTGGATAATATTTATAATAATAAACATTCTCTCAACAAGAGTTTACCAAATACAGCAACTCCATCCGGGATGAAGTTTAGAATTGTCATCATTTACAACAAACATTACAATATATACAGCAAAATAAATACATTGTTGTAAACAGCAAAAAAAAAAAAAAAAGCTAGATATAACATTGAAAAAAAAAGAAAAAAAAACCATAATCAGGTAAGGTCATCTGGTGAGGAAAGAATATCATGGCACAAACTTAAATAAAAATATATATCTAACAAAATCAGTACTACTCGAGCCAGGTTTCAAGTTTCTGTGAGCGCATTATATGTCCTACAGACTTTAAAAAGTTTGTTCTATATACATGACCAAAAACAGGAGGCCAGTAACTTGCAAGTCCACACGCTCTATGCTACAGTTGATGGTCTACAGTACTGCTTTCAAACAGAAGCCAAACAATAAATTAAAACCATATACAGATATAAATAAGTCCTTATTAAAAGCCACGTGCCGCATAGTGCGTGCCCGGTGTGGGAGTGAAATGAAAATGTGGATTTTGACGCTAAACTGCATCTAGCCCTAAGAGAAGATCTCTGATCTAATGAATCGTGACGGATGATGAAACGCAGGTGATTTTGAAAGGCATCGCACAACGAATTCTCCACGATCGTAGAATATCCGCGCACGGGATGTCTGATGTGGTTTTGGGGAATTTGTGGTTTTCGTTTTCACGCGCTCGGTGTGCGAGATCCTGAAGATGAAACTGAAAAAGGCAAAAGGAAAGAAACTCACACGCTATAAAATCTCCATATGTGGTTATAACAGAAGTGCATCAAATAAATGGCTTGTGAGGCTAAATGTCTGATATACCCATAACAGGATGTTGCCAGTAAAAGAATTTCAGCTTGACCTGGATTTATAAAGCCTGAACAGGATGTTTGTCAGTCTGAACGGCATTAAAACCCAAAAAAGTCTTTGAATGGTGACTAATGTCAGTAATGAAGTTCTTAAAGACATATGTTTGTTAACGCTTCACTTGATGCCTGTAATATATATTAATATTTTAATACTACATTTATTATCCACATTAATATTAAGATTAATTATTAGACTAATAATATTACAGTATACATTAGTATACATTAATATATATGTATATATATGTATATGTATATATATATATATATATATATATATATATATGTATATGTAAGTATATATGTATATCTCCACACATACACACACATATATACATACACACTCATATGTGCATGTATACACACATATATATACACATGCATACATACATATATTTTACAGGCTTCAAGTGCAGTGTTGCTGTAAAAACTGCTCCAAAACAAGACAGAACTATAATATAAATGAGTTGAATGCACATAAAGCATCTGTAGGTGTATTAAGAGGCTCGTTAGAGGTAAAGTGTTTGACGAAGTTTAAAAAAAACAAAAAAAACAAAACAAAACAAAAACATAAATACAGCTTCTGAAAGGAGGTTGTGTGACAGCAGTGAAGTGAACATGGTGGCGAACGCACGACCCACATCACGTACTTGCAAGTTACCCTTCGCGCAAAGTTTCCTCGAAAACGCAACAGCTGCTGTTTTGTTATTTAAAAAGTAACTGTAAAAATCTGTATGTATACCGTACAAAAATCATCGAAGAGGCCATGACAGCACTGGGCTGTTTTGTTTTTTTGTCTTTTGTGAAATTTTTTTCTCAGTCAAAAGTTTAGGAAGACTTAAAACGTAGAAAATAAGGTCTCTTTGAAATCCAAGGAAACACGGTCCTGCGTCGATTCCCGCTGACGTCTCCCCTCGGTGGACGGCGTCTCCTCCGATTGCTTTGTGCAGGAAATTTCCTCACTGTCGTCCACAGAGAATCACAGAGGAGGAGGAGGAGGAGGGGGGCGTCCGGGACGGGCGAAGGTAAACAAAACCAAGCTCGAAAAAACAGAGGACTAAATATTATTCCTGAGTGCAAATAAAACGACAACCTACCAAAGTCTTAGTGTCCTCTCGTCTCCAGGCAGCTCGTAGAGAGACGGAAAAGAGAAAGAGAGAGCGAGAGAGGAGTGGCCGAGGTCTCGGAGTGCAACGTGCGCTTTGGAACTCAATTTCATTGTCTGTTATTAAAATATTTGCGTTTTTTTGCCGTCGCGGCAGCTAGTTCGGGCCGTCCAGACGCGCTGCTACGTGTCTGCTGGCTGCTCCTCCTCGTCTTCCTCGTCGTCCTCCTCTTCCACCATGCTGGGTTCAGTAGAAACCTCTTCCGAAATTCCCTCCTCCGCTTCCGGAATCTCTGTGGATTCCGAGTCCTGCGTGATTAGAGTTTTGGAATCACTACAGCTGTTGTCCTCCTCCTCCTCCTCCTCTTCTTCGTCGTCCTCCTCTTCCTCGGCCTGGCTGCCGCTGTCTTTTTCCGTGTCTGATTCTCCGTCCTCCTCCAGCGTCAGTTCGAACTGGAACTTCTCTGCTCCGGCAGAGCGGCTGCCCTCCTCGGGCTGGTCGGGAGCTGGCGACGGGCTCTGTGGGATGGTGCTCTGGTACCACTCTCTGTTGTCCTCTAACGTGTCCAGGATGTCCTGGGCGTCCGGATGTACGAGGTCGGCCCACGTCTCCCACAGCGGATGCACGATGTAGTCAATGAAGCCCACCTGGACACACAGAGACGGCCGTGAGAAATTGACAAATCAGTCAATTAGCAACATTCAGTTGTAATATTATTTCTAGAGAAACATATGCTGAATTGAATACTGCATTTATTTTATTTTATTTTATTTTATTTTATGCTTTAATTTACAAATCAGTGTTTTAAAATTTCAATGCTTAAGATAAAGCTAACAAAAACAAATAGAAATGTTGCTTTGGCAACTAAAATAAATTAAAATACTAAAGCTTAAATTACTGTTTCATTGACCATTCAGTGTGTTTATTAACTAAAACTGAAATGATTCAAATTGTTTTCAATAACTGAAATAAATCTAAAATAAAATAATATTAGATGAAAAACTTCAAAATTAAAAAAATTCAAAATTAGAAATGTTGTCTTGGCAATAAAAATAAATACCAAAAATAAATCTGTATGCAAAATATCTGTATATTATATATATATATAGTGTTTTATCTATATAAAAGTACAAAATTACACAAGAATATAAAAAAAAGAAATTTGAAGTTGTTAACTAAAACATTTTCATTGCTTAAAATAAAGCTGAAATAAAATATAAATATTAGATGAACATTCAAACAAAAAATACAAATAGAAATGTTGCTTTTGCATCTAAAATAAATTGAAGTACTAACACTTAAATTATTGTTTCATTGACGACAAAGTGTTTTTATTAACTAAAACTGAAATGATTCAAATTGTTTTCAGTAACTGAAATAAATCTAAAATAAAATAATATTAGATGAAAAACTTCAAAATTAAAAAAATTCAAAATTAGAAATGTTGTCTTGGCAATAAAAATAAATACCAAAAATAAATCTGTATGCAAAATATCTGTATATTATATATATATATAGTGTTTTATCTATATAAAAGTACAAAATTACACAAGAATATAAAAAAAAGAAATTTGAAGTTGTTAACTAAAACATTTTCATTGCTTAAAATAAAGCTGAAATAAAATATAAATATTAGATGAACATTCAAACAAAAAATACAAATAGAAATGTTGCTTTTGCATCTAAAATAAATTGAAGTACTAACACTTAAATTATTGTTTCATTGACGACAAAGTGTTTTTATTAACTAAAACTGAAATGATTACAATTGTTTTCCGTAATTGAAATAAAGTAAAATAAAATAAATATTAGATGAAAAACTTAAGGATTAGAAATGTTGCTTTGGCAATAGAAATAAAAAAAATCTGTATGAAAAATATCTGCATATTATACATAATATTTTATCTGTATAAAACTTATCTGTATAATCACTTATCTTGGCTCATAAAATGAATCAAAGTACTAAAACTTTAATTATTGTTTCATTGAAAAATCAGTGTTTGAAATAACTAAAATTGTTTTCAGTAATTGAATTAGAGCTGAAATCAAATAAAATAAATATTAGCTAAAAAAAACAAAAAAAAAGAGAAATACAACATATATCTGTAAGAAAAATATATGTATATTATATATAATATCTGTATAAAAATAAAAATGTATACAAAATATGTAAATAAAAAAGTTGATTAAATTTGAAGTTAAAGTACTAAACCTGAAATAAAAATACATTAAATCTAATCAGAAATATTATTGAAAGAATATATAATAAAGTAATAAAAAGACAAAAGTAGATAACAAAATTACAAAAACGTAAACTAGAATTAAAATTGAAAACATAAAAATATTAATAAACACTATACTATAGTATATAAAATATTAGTATATAAACAATACTAACCAACACTGACAAATTAAAAATAAATAGAATAAATATTTTTTTAATAACAATTTAACAACTTCATAGAAGAATTGTCCCCCTTTTTTTATACTTTGTGTTATTTTTTTATTTTACAATTACCTGTTTTTATTTATTTATTTACTCTAGGTTTTTTTTGAATGGATGAACATACCTGAGACTTCTCTACAGAGGCGTTGTGTTTGTCACACATGGGGCTGATCTCCATCCCTCGCTCTCTCTCGCGGTCGCCCTGACTGAAGAACTCCTCCATAATGCGGTCTGTCCACTGTCTGTACAGCTGCAGGGGTTTGGTGGGGTTACTGAGATCCGCACAGTGAACCATGTTCTGAAGCACCTGAGGAAACATTAACACATGCTTTATGAGAACACTTTATTGAAAGTCACTGTAAAATCACAATTTGAGAAAATTACATCCTATAATTAAAACAAATCAGTATTGTCATTAAAAAAAAATCATTAAAATGATAAATGCTAAACTTATTTGATATAGCATTTTATGAACAAGTTTACAAATTTACAATTTAAATATTGTAAAATATGTTAGATATGCCTGACAAAATGACATCCTATATGTACACGTCTGTATCATAATAAAAAAAACTTTTTAAAATTACAAATGTTAATAAAAACTGAAATGAAAATTAATTCAATTAATTTGAAATTAATTATCAATAATAAAACTTAAATTATTGATTCATTGACAAATCAGTGTTTTTATTAATGAAAACAAACTCAAATTAAAATTGTTAAATTATTAAAAAAAACAATGTTGCTTTGGCAACTAAAATTAATAAAAAAAAACAAAAAAACAAAACCTTAAATTATTGTTTCATTGACAAATCAGTGCTTTTAACTAAAACCAAAAAAATTAAAATTGATAAATAATAAATAGAAAAATGAAATGAAAAGCTGTGAATATATGTGAAAAATGTATATAAACAAATCAACATATAAACAATAAATTACATAATAAAATTAAAAATGCTAAGTAATAAATAAAAAAAATAAGTCGACAAAGTAATTCTGATTACTATTATTTAATATGTAGTTTTAGAAGTTCTATATATATTTCCCATGTTCTGTGAATAAACAAACTAATGATAATGATCAAATGGGTTTCTTAAACACCACTGGTCAACAAAACGCAAAGTCCCGCCCCCAATTCACGCCATTGGCTGAGCCAGAAGTAATGTTATTTTAATAGCGCCAGTGTTTACAGGAAGTCAGAAATGACACGCATCATCTTAACAGACTCACTTGTATCCTGTCTGAGTAGTTATCCAAGAGCAAAACTCCAGAACTGGTGACCTTCTTAGTCTCGACCATGGTCTTCAGATCGGCCAGCAGATTCATGTGTTTGGACATATCAGTCGCCAAGACCTTGGAGAAACGTGCGAGAAAAACCTTAAGAGGCAGAATTCAGAACAAACATCAAGGCTAAATGCCATATGAGAGGGACGTACGATGTCTATGACCATCTTGCGCAGCGATTGTCTCTGTTTTTTGGTCAGGTTCTGGAAGATGTCACAGTTCTCCTCCTGCAGGAGTTTGAAGCCCACGGCCAGATGATGGTTTTCCAGCACCGACGAGTCGTTGTACATGAGGGCCAACTCCGAGTCTGCAAACATGAAGAAAACATGTGACCTTGTACTAATCTGTACAGCTGTGTCAGCAGCGGCAGGACTCCATCGCTGTGTGTGAGAGATTACAGCGTGACGCAGACAGACGGATACACGCAATCCCATGAGGCCTGAGTCGCATTTAACCGTCCTATTGGTGCAGCTTATGTCAAAATAAAGTTATGTAAGCGGCGTTTGCGTGCTTTTGAGGACAGATGTGTGCTGGTCTGTCTGTCTGTCTCTGAACGGATGAGATTTCGTCTGTCAGTACACGGCCAGAGTGATCTGCTCTCAACTGTTTACTGAACTGATAGATCCATCTATTATGATATAAACCCCATGAGCTGCCGTTCAGGGCATTATTAGTTGTTTAAATACATGTGTTGTTATTTATACATGTTGTTATTTCGTGTCTGGATGCTGATTGGTCAAATAATGCTTTACAGTTATTCTAAGTAACTATTAACCTTAGATTTAGGGGATCTTTTCATCTTTAGAAGATAGAAGAATAACTTGATGAATTTGCTTAATAAAACAATGTTGTAATTAAAAATTTTGCTCTTAATATATTTTCTTAATATATACCTTATGGCTTAATTACAAACAGTCATAACTTTCGTAACTAATAAAACTTTTGTTGTTGTTATTTTGGACCAAACTGTGAATATTTAAATAATTACATTATCATAGGTTATAGACGCCTAAGTAAATGTATTATTCTTTTCAGAAATGTAAACAATCAGACGCTCGTGTTTAGATGAAGATTACTATATTCATACATTTAAAGAATTAGGTTATTTACACATTTATACACTGAGATTATTTTAATGAGATTCTAATATTTATAACTTAAATAATGAGATAATTATATTTGTAAATTGATACAATTAGATTTCAGAAATGTAAATAAAGAGATTATTATATTTATACATTTCAGTAATGAGATTATTATATTTGTAAATGTAATTAATTACATTATAGAAATGTAAATAAAGAGATTATTATATTTAGACATTTAAATAATTAGGTTGTGTTGTATTTGGAAATGTAAATAGATCATTTTATTTATACATTCAAATATTATATATATTATAGAAATACAAATAAGGAGATTATTATATTTATACATTTAAAACAGATTATTGTATTTATATATTTAAATAATGAGAATTATATTTGTAAATGTAAAGAATTAGATTATAAAAAATGTAAATAAAGAGATTATTTTTTTTAGACATTTAAATAGTTAATGAGATTATTTTATTTTGTACATTTAAATAATGAGATTACTATATTTGTAAACAATGTATACATGTAAACAATTATATTATAAAAATATAAACAAATAGATCATTATATTTTCACACATAATGAGATTGTTATATTTAGACATTTAAAATTGAAATTATTGTATTTATTCTTTTAAATAACTATATAGTTATATTTGTAAATGAAAACAATTAGATTACAGAAATGTAAATAAAGATATTAAATTTATATACATTTTATATATATATATATATATATATATATATATTTAAAATTATATATATCATTATATTTAGACATTTAAATAATTAATGATATTATTATATTTACAAATTTTCAATAATTAGATGATTAAAACTTTAACAAACCAGTAACAAGCAATCGAACACATCACATATGTTTTGTTAATTTTAATATTATCATATGCTCAGTTGTTTAGATATGGTTTGAATAACCCATATATTCACGAAGCACACTTACTGGTGTTAATAAGGAACTGGTTGGAGACACCCGGGTGGTCTACGTCGTGAATTGCACTGGCGAAAATGGCAGCGAGAATTTCAAGGTCTGTGAAAACCGCCTGAAAGAGAACAACATGTGGATGTACGGTGAGTACGAGAGCGCACATTATCTTCACCGCACAACCTTTTTAGAAACCCAGCAAGTAGCACACAAGGTCATACTGAGTCAAATGTGAATGAAAGGGCTCATATGCAACACTGTTTACCTGTAATCAACTTATAACATTAGTTGCATCAAAAACATGGGAAATAACCAACAAAGGCCAACTGTTGAATACTGAATAGGTGTCGATGTGGGCGGCAGATGTCAATACAATGGTAATCTCCAAATGAGCCTCGGCTTCCATAAATGTTCTCATTTATTTTTAAAACAGCAAGGAAAGCCTCGTTTTGACGGCGCATCTCACCTCCAGAGCAGGCGTGGAGAGCAGCACGTGTGTGGACTGGGTGACGTCAGCAGCATGAATGTTATTGTGATACGCAACATCAGCATGGTAATGGTCTTCTAAGGTCATCAGGTATGTTATGAAAGTGTCCAAAGGAATTTTAAATGTTTTGAGTAAATCCCTTTCCTGTGGGAGAGAACAACAGGAAGATGAATAAAGTGCATTTATCATAACATGAAAACGCATTTGCAGCACATTTAACATTATGCAACATGCATGTTAGAATGCAGAATTTAACTGGAGCATATAAAGTAGGCTATGATATTATTGGTTAATGCTGTTTTTCCCTATTCATGTGACCTACATCAGAGGTGAAGAAAGTTTGAAATGAAAACAAACACTGACATTGACGAATTGTGCACAGTAAGGCATTTATTTGCTCTCACCTGAAATATAGTGTACATCATCACCGTTAAAGGCCTGTTGCCTGAAAACTCTGTGACTTTAAAAACATTAAGGCCCCATTTGTTTATGTCCTCCAGTTCCTGAAATAGAGCAGCGAATCATTAGACATCATTAGTCACGTTGTGTGTGAAGTCACCAAACTGTACTCACTAGTGATGCACCCAAATTTCAAAACGCCATTTTTTGGTTTGTTAATTCAGGTGAAACAACTGATCGAAACAGTGATGTTTGATTACTGTTTCTCAGACGGTGTCAACGTGTTAGTAAATTCAAATAATTAAATTCTAGAAACGGAAATAATTATATTATTATATTTTTATACCTAATGACATTATTATATTTAGACATTTTATAATTAATATATTTAGACATTTAAATAAATAATGATATTATTACACTACCAGTCAAAAGTTTTTGAACAGTAGGATTTTGTTTTTCAAAGAAGTCTCTTCTGCTCACTAAGCCTGCATTTATTTGATCCAGAGTACAGCAAAAACAGTACAATTTTTAATACTATTTAAAATAACCGTTTTCTATTTGAATATATTTTAAAATGTAATTTAGTCCTGTGAACGAGGCTAAATTTTCAGCATCATTACTCCAGTCTTCAGTGTCACATGATCCTTTAGAAATCATTCTAATATGCAGATTTGCTGTTCAAGAAACATTTTCTATTATTACCTATTCATCAAATAAACCTGAAAAAAAAATCTACTCAGCTGTTTTTAACATAATAATAATAATAATAATAATAAAATAAATGTTTCTTGAACAGCAAATCAGCATATTAGAATGATATCTGAAGGATCATGTGACGCTGAAGACTGTAGTAAGTAATGATGCTAAAAATTCAGCTTTGAAATCACAGAAATAAATTTTCATATATATTAAAATAGAAAACAGTTATTTTAAATAGTAGTACAAATATTTGATCTGATTATTTTTAATTTATTTTCTATGGCATAATCTAATGACAAGCAAACACATCAAATATTTTGTTCATTTTAGTTTTAGTTTGTATTTTAGTTTTAGTATTTGGTTTGATTAACCAGTATATTCATAAAGTGTCCGAAATTTGAACAATCATAGGTTTTTGCAGAAATAGCAATTGTCAGTTTTGGTCAAAACAGTGACGTTAAAGTAGCATTTTCTTCTTTTACTTCTCATGTTATCTTCATTATTTGATGCATGTTTGAATAAAATTTGTCATAAAAACAAAAGAACTACATTTTACAGCCATCATTTAAATGTTTAGATTTCAACAAACTGGAGTAGAAAACAATTATTTAAAGGTTTACAAAAACTCTTTGTACAATTATTTATTATTATTTGAAAAGATATATTAATGAATTAATTATTAAATAAATTTAAATGTATCTTCAGCTTCCGTTTCCAGCTAAATGAAAAAAAAAAAAAAAAAATTATACTAAAATAAAATAATATTAATACAATTACATTACAATTACAAAACAATTTTAAAATTCTAAACATGTTTATTTATTTTAAACATTATTTTAAAGTTCTAAAAAAGAATTTTCAGTTTCAAATTTGAATTTTTGGTTTCAGCGCAGAATTCTAATTTCAGTGCATCACAATAAATGACAGTTGTCTTCAGTAGAGCTGCTTCTAGCTTAATTAAACTTGTTTCGTAACTGAATAAACTTTACACTGTTGTTAACTAAAAATCAACACTGATGTGAACTGGGTTGAATAATGGCACTATTGTCTTGAAGAGCTGCATTACTGATGAATTGAGTTTCCTGCAACATTGACACTGTTATTGAACTGAATTGAATCAATATTAAACTAAATTGAATAGCAATACTATTGTCTTCTGCAGAGCTGCTTTATAGCTGAAATGTGTTTACTTCATAACCTTGCAACATTCAGTTACTCAACTACTGGAAAATGAATCAATACTGAACTAAACTGAACTGAATAATGACATTATTGTCTTTTTTTAGGGCTGTTGTACAGCTGAAATTGTTTTTGATTCATAATTGAAGAATTGTTCTTTTCTGGGCAGCTGCTTTGATATTTTAAAGCACTATATAAATTAATGTGACTTGACTAAATTTATCTACAAAACACATAAAAAAAAAATAAATGTTGCCACAAAATAGTCTAGGAATGATTCAGGGCTTATTTTACAAACACCCAGTGAATTTGAGGAAATTGACCTGCTAAAAAGAGCAGCGTTTGTCGTGTTTCTGAACGCATTCATCAATCAATATGTTGATGAATACTAGCATAACCAGCAATATGCTCTCGGTTGAAAAACACGGCAGCTTCCTGGTGAACAGCGTGAGACTAACCAGCATGGAAACTCATGCTGCTCCAAGCTGGTCTTTTCAGCAGGGTACAAAATCTTTCCAATCGCACGTCATCCATCTACGTCATCTCACAAAAAAGCTCCGGTGACCTTTCGTCAAGGTCTGCGAGAGTCTCTGATCAGGTCCAATCAGCATTCAATTGAGATGATTGAGGTCCTGTCTGAGTTTGAAGTGTTTGAAGCAGCTCTCCAACACAAATAAGGCCGTCGGGCGTCACGGCCCGCTCACCTTGGCTAAGGAGTCTTCCGTATCCGTCTTGACCCCGAAGCGAGGGATGTTGGAATTGGTGAGGCTGGTGCTGTGCATGAGTTTTTTCACCCCGCTGATCTGACACATGGGCTTTTTCTTCTTCTCCTTCTCCTTCTGCGTCTGCAGGGAGGGCATTTCCACATCGTGCTGTTTGTCTGGAGAAGAAACAATGAGCGTCAACGCGTTATAACCTCATGCGAACGCTGACAAGTCAAATGCGTTAATGTTTTGCGATGGATGGTTTACCTAAAAATGTGTTGGAGATGTACTCTGAGACCTGGTTACCAGATCTGCTCATCTCAGACAGGTGCGTTAACTCCCTGTTCAACATCCGCTTGAACTGCACATAGATAGATAGATGGGACAAAAGAGTTTTAATCAGTCATGATAATGCCTCATGATTGGGTGACACAAAGACAATGAATAAATTAATCAATCAAATGAATTTTAAAATCAATCAGCCGTAACCTTCTATTCTAATCAGTGTGAGAACAGACGCCCTCAGACCCTTAAAATAAAACCAAAACGGACCGAAAAATAGCCACGTCTAGAAATCAGGCACATTTCATTAATTCACAGGTCTGTACTTGCAATCCCATCTTGAATAATTAAGGCTTAAAACAGATAATTATCATTTGATGATAAATATGGAATCATTTTCATTATTATATTTCATTATATAACAATATTCCTAATTGTTATAAATTATTTTCAGAAAAAAATATTATAATATATGAAAATGCTAAATGCTTCTTTTCTTAATGCAAAATATAATCTATAATTTTTCCTTTCATTCATGAGTCACATAAATACATGTTTTTGCATGGAAAAACAAGTTTCATAAATGATTATATATCACACTATATGTATATGTATATGTATATGTATATATACACATATATATATACACATATATATGTATATATATATATATATACACACATATATATATATATATATATATACACACACACACACACACACACACACACACATATATGCTTCCTAAAATATAAATATTTTTAAAATATATACATATAAATTGTTAGAAATTATTTTCTGAAAATATAAATATATTATAATATATGAAAATCCTAAATAGCCTTCATTTTCTTCATGCAAAATATAATTAATATTTTCTTAATTTCATTTGAGTCACATAAATAAAAAAAATAAAATAAAATGTTTTTGCATGGCAAATCAATTTTCATAAATTATATTTCATTCTATATAAAAAAACATATTTCCTTAAATATACATATATTTATAAAATATTTTATAATACATAATATAAGTTGTTATAAATTATTTTCAGAAAATAAGAAAATATTATAATATAAAAATGCTAAACAGGCCTAATTTTCTTCATGCAAAATATAATTTAGATTTTTTTCCTTTCATTTGTTAGTCACATAAATGGCAAATCAATTTTTTAATAAATTATTATATATAATTATATCTAAAATATATATTTCCTAAAATAGACATTTGTATGTACAAATATACAAAATATAATAATTTGTTTTATCTTTACAATCTTACATAACAAATGCACTCATTTACAACAACACACCATTAACACTAAAAATAATCTGTAAATGACAGAAAACATCAACCAAAAACATTTAAAACTGATCAAATAACTCCAGAGAGTCGCAGCACACACAAACAGTCCTGTTTGGATTGTTGCATAAATTATTCATCTATGCTAATTTGCATTTAATTTACATATGGTGTACCACACATTATTTGAATACATCAATTCATGACGACACGAAACCCTCAATAAATGAAGAAAAGTAAATGCGCAGAGGCCAAAATTAACTGTTTGCATTTTCTTACTTCACTGACTAGAAACACAGAAAATCAGCTAAATGATCCATACCTTTATATATCCCCATGACACTGAGCGTAAATAATTAGCTTCAGGCATCTTTGTTAAAACTTCAAAACGTGCAAAAAAGCAAGAAGCAACCACTCCTAAATCCTTCAGACAATGCCACACGTATGCTTCTGCGCTCTCAGTCTAAAAACTGCATCTCCGGATCAGGTGGAGGTGCGATGGAGGTGCGGAGGCTGGCAGACATGGTTTGGCTTGGCTCCTTTGAGCAGCGAGAAAGATGCTGGGCTGCTCAACACCTTCCAAATATGGGACTGCTCATATAATCGATGCTGCTCGTGCCCCTCCGCACAGCCAATCACGGCTCATTACTGAGAGGGAGAGATGGGGGCAGGAGCGCCGTCATCCACTGATGGAGGATGCAGGCCTTGGAGAACGCCACTGTTTTCACAGCTCACCTCGTACCTGGTATAATCATACGGCAGAGCGGCAGTGTGCTCCAATGACTCATGAGAGCAGGAGAACGGCTCTGTTGACGTTATCTTATAAGTATTGATAGACAGATATTATTCGGATGATACTGGCAATGACCAATCAGAAGCAGGAGCTTCCTCTCACGTCATTTCCAACATTTACCATCCGCAATGTTGAGGCATAATAAACTATTTCTGTTTTCTTTTTTGTTTAATGCACTTATTAGTATTGAGTATTGAGTCAAAATTGTATGCCAGGGTTTCAATGATAACAAAAAAAATTGTATATATATATATATATATATATATATATATATATATATATATATATATATATATATATGTATATATATGTATATGTATATATGTATATATATATATATATATATATATATATATATATGTATATATATATTATATATATATATATATATATGTATATATATATATATATATGTATATATATATATATATATGTGTATATATATATATATATGTATATATATATATATATATATATATATATATATATATATATATATATATATATATATATATATATATATATGTATGTATATGTATATATATATATATATATATATATATATATGATACATTATACAAATATTACTTCCTTCAAATAATAAAATTAATAAAAAGTATTAAATGGATAAAATTGGATTTTGAAAATATATGCAATGAAATATGAAACATTTCTTAGTTGAATTTCCAGAAAAATAAAATAAAATAAGCTATCTTCTAAAAGAATAAAATCATTTTAGAAACACAGAGTCCAAATTGTATGTTTTAAATGATACAAATAAATATTAGTTAAATATTAATGTATTTTTAATTAACATATTTAATACTTCTTTCAAATATTAAAATACAATAAAACAAATTAAAATAAATGAATAAAAAATGTGTAACTAAAAGTAAATAAACTGGATTTTCATAATTTAGATTTAATTAATAGTTAAGGTGTATTTAATTGATGCTTACTTGTTTATTCGCCTTATTTTTAAAATAACAAAATGAAAATAAAATAAAAAGTATTAAATGGATTAAACTGGATAAAAAGAAATAAAACATATTTGCGAGGCGAAAAATGCTTCTCATCTTTAAAGTCTTAAATAACAAATGCAAAATAAATAAATAGTAACTTTATAAATAAACTAAATAAAATTGATAAACATGTAAAATTAAAATTAAATAAAATATTAAATGGATTAATTTGGATTTTACACATAATATAATGTACATATTAAAATATGTAAAAACAATTTGGGTTGGATTTCTACAAAATAAATAAAATTAAGTTCAATTAAATTAAATGTAAAAAATTAAACAACAAAAAAAAAATTGTATCTTTTCAAACAGTAAAATGATTTTAGATCAAATAAATGTTTAATTCCCATTTATTTATTAGATAAGCTTACTGGCCTCATATCGCTCAATAACATTGGCCACTGAAAAACTGCCATTATATCAAAGCACGGCCTGCCAGGTGTGATGCTCACAAAGATCTGTCAAATTCATTTCAAATCCATGACAGTCAAAAAGAGGAAGTAGTTAAACTTCTCAGACTGTAAAACAAACTCCTGTTTGAGTGTAAATATTGACCTGCTGATAAACAGGGCCTAGGTAACGTCCACTGCCATTCTCCAATCAAAAGCTAATCAGAAGTAGGCATCTTTGATGAGATCTGAAAATGAAACAAACGCCTCTAGAACAATACACGAGCATTCATATGGAGATATCGTCCCCCGTGCGAGCAGAAGACGAGGCTTTCATGTGGCCAGGGGTGATGTTCTCATTTGAAAAACAAATGACAGATCAGTGGCTCTTTCATGAAAGCAACAGCCATTGGCCGGATTTGTTTGTGGCTGATTTGAATATGAACTTGAACCCTTTACCGAACGCCATTGATACTATATTATCAGGAGAAATATGAAGCCGCTGCGGTGGCGTATTACGTCAAAGCATTTCTTTATGCAAAGCAACACATTAGGTGGTGCATCATAAACAAGGAAATAAAGCTGGAGAGAATCGCTTTATATGTCAGTTTATCTTTGTTGTGTAACCAAGAACTCCCTACTAACCTACTAAAACCTCCTGAACAACACTCACATAAAAATAAGAACAAAACATGACCTTTACAATCATTATGTCTGCATTCATCTCATAATAAAATCACTGTTTATAAACCATGCCTGGTTGGTAAAGAATGAGAAAAGAATCTGTCAGAAATACATGTTTGATCTAACACACATTATTTTGATTTGCTTTTAGTTGATTGCGATATGTATTTTTATAGTGCCGTTATGATAGCAGTGACTATGTAACACACTTTAACACTCCTTGAAATGCCCTATGTAAGTTTATCATTATTATCAGAAAGTTTATAAATCAGTCTAAATCAAATTATGAATTGATCAGAGTTTCTCCGATCAGGTTTATAATGTTTGACAGCTTTGAGTTTTTTGTTTTAATGAAAATGTTTTGTAATTTGAAGCTGTTTTTGCACTGATATCAGACTTGTCGTTCATTCGTTATGAATAATCTGATATTTTGGCCAAACAAAAAAAAAAAATAAATAAATAAAAAAAAAGGGAAAAATGTAAAAATATATTAAATTCAAATAAATAAATAATAATACAAATAAATAATAAAAATAAAGTCTTTTGGCCAAATAAATAAATACAAATAAAATAATCAATCAATCAATGAAAAGGATCTAAAAAAAAAGACAAATAAATAAAATGCCAAATAAGTAAATAAATAAAAAATAGGAAAATAAAATCAATCTAATCTAATCTAATCTAATCTGATCTTTCAGCCAAATAAAAAAGATCTAAAAAAAAAAATAAATAAATACTAGAGAAAAATAAATAAATAAAAAAGGAAGAAAATAAAATTAACTAAAATAAAATCTTTTGGACGTCATTTATATATTTTTATATTTTAGTGTTGAATTTCCACCAAAAATAAGTTATCGTAATGCATATATTGGTCCATATCGCCCACCACCAGTCTTACTGTAGAGTGAGTGACATGATGGAACCATAATGACTATACATGAAACAGGATCCTGAAAGAAACACTGGCATACAGTTGAGTTGGATTCTGATTAATTATAGACTAGTGCTCACTAGAGGACGTGTGGTCGAGCCATAGGAAGAGTCTGCTGCAGGTTGAGGCCGTTGTGTCATGCTGATGGAAAACCTCCGACCACACAGCAAAATCGGCCGGGACGCCTTTCATGCTCGTCATCAGAAAGGCAACGCTATTTCTGGAGATCTAATTATCGCCACGTCAAGTTTTATGGGGAACATGCACACTCATAACAACACACAATTCCAAACAGATCTGACGGATACTAAACGCATCCTGGAACTGGATGAGCCGACAGCTTAAGTGCACAAAGGCTAAATCCGATGAGTGCAAGTTTTGCATTGTTTACAGGGATTGTTTCAGGTCTTGCGAATGTGACTGTACGGCTCATATGAAGGCGGTGCTGCGATGCAGGAAGGCCGTTTGTTCTCTTTAGCGAGGAAACAGAGCTCTGTGGTTTTCTGTGAAGTAGTCTGGTAAATTCTGGCTGGATCTGAGGCCTTTAGCTGAGCTCGCACAGGCCTCGTGTGGCTTTGATTAAAGCCGTCGGCGGACGCTTTGAGTATCGCTCGACGTTTCGTGCTTTGCGGTCGCCGCTTCAGAGAGGACCAATGGAACGCCAAAGGCTTTACCACAGCGCGCGTGCAGGATCCAAATCATTCAAGAAAGCCACCGGCCACAGATACCCCCTCGTCCCATACGCCGAACCCCCCCTCTATAACCCATATGCCTCATTTTCCTTCTGTCTTTCTTCCCTTCGGCTCTGGCAGGCCTCTGGCCGCGGGGTGTGGTGTTTGGATACTTTGGTAAATCTAGATCGGCTGTAATGGGATGTCTGCAACTTGGTACTATATAGAAAAATAAACAGCATTGTAATACTTTGTAATAGAGATAAAGATTTACAAAATTCAATTCAAACTAGTGAAAACAAAAAACTTTAACATTTATATGAATTTTCTGGAACTAAATTAAATTGTAATTTACACAATACTGATAAAGATACATAATGTATAAAATTATTTATATACATTATGTATATATTGTATACTGTTAATATATTATGTATAATATTAATTACATATTCAGTTACTGAAATATTTGTAAATATTTATAAATATACATAAAGAAACAATTATATATAATATATATTTGATCACAACCAATCATATTTGATATTAATATTTATTTAGATAGTTGAATATGAATAATTATTTATATATTATAAATGTTTAATATATAAATGATAAAATATGAATATTTACACATTTTATTTGTATATGTATATTTATGTATTTTTATATTCATACATTCTCTCTCTCTCACACGCACAATTATTTAATATTAATTATTATATAACTATAGATAATATGATACTGTATATAATAATTATTAATCTTTTACGTATCATAATTATATATATATATATATATATATATAAACACAACATGACTATATATATATATATATATATATATATATATATATAAATAGATGTATACATTTAATATAGCAATATTTCTAATTATATAATTATATACAATTAATCCGTGATATGCCTAAAAAAATGACAAAATGTATAAAAAAATTATAAATATCTAAAAATAATAAACTCTTTTTATATATAGAAATGTAAAAATTAATAATGAAAAATTATTTATCTATTATATCATATATAAATATATATTATAAATAATAAAATATGAATATTTACACATTATGTATTTAAATGTATGTTTATTCATCATTTATTTTTACATATATTTATGTATGTACGAATTTATATATATTTTATATAACCATATATTTATAACTATATACTTATTTTGTGATAGAGATATGGCTATAGAAATGACAAAATATATACAAAATACATTTATAAATATCTAAAAATAATAATACACTCTCTCTCTCTCTCTCTCTCTCTCTATATATATATATATATATATATATATATATATATATATATATATATATATATAAATTAATATATATATAATTATTTATATATTATACAAGTATATCATGTCAATTATATATTATAAATAATAAATCATGAATATTTACACATTATATATTTATATACATATATATACACATATATACATATATACACATATACATACATACATATATATATATATATATATATATATATACACACACACATATATACACACACATATACATACATATATATATATATATATATATATATATACACACACTGTGTGCAGAATTATTAGGCATGTTGATATTCTGGTCATATTTTTTTTCCAAACACATTTTACCAATTCCAAACCACATCAGTCTTAATAACCACTGTTAATTTTGTATTTAATCATTTATATGTGATATATAATTGTCTGTGAAGGCTGGAAGTGAAAAACTCCTTATATTCAGGTGTGCAGAATTATTAGGCATGTTTTCTTTTACAGATAAAATGAGCCAAAAAAGAGATTTAACCCAGACTGAAAAGTCTGGGTTAAATTATTAAATTATTAAATTATTAAATTCCCATGAGAAGAATGCAATACTAATGCATTACAAGAATTTGCAAAGTTAAGGCTTGACCACTGGACAGTGAAATGCTTGTTGAGTCTGCATGGTCAGAAAAAACAGGTGGAGAAGACAAGATGCATGTTAACTGCAAAAGAATTAGGAATTAAGGTGAAGAATTAGATGTGACAGCATCAGGAACCGTTTAGTCTCCATCGCCGCCATTTTCCAGAACTGCAACCTACCTGGAGTCTTCAGAAGTACAGTGTGTCAGGTTCTCAGAGACGTTGCTTGGTAAAAAATCCTAAAAAATGCCCCTGACTTAATAAGAATAACAAGCTGACGTGTTGTGAAATACATGAAGACAGTTTTTTTTTTTTATAGGCTTTATAGACAGATAAGTTGAGAGTGACTCTTGAAGGACAAGCATCACATTCTCTTGTACCTCCGATTCAAGAATTTTTCTTCCAAAATCTGGCAGTACATTTTGGGAGTTCATGTTTAGTCTCCTATCCTGAAAAGTCTGACTTGCAAAGACGGACTAAAATGAACTCCCAAAACTTACTGCCAGATTACTGTCAAATGTTACATACTAGAATCATTGGACATTTCAAGACAATATATGTTATGCAACAAAGCAGCCAGAGATCAGATAACGAACTCGATGCGCTGTGCTGTGCTGTAACAGAACGCAGTTCATTTCTGAGGTCTTCATTTGCATGTCATCCCATCATCTTATGATGATCAGGTGCGTGTGGCATTTTACATTTGTCCTCGCCACAGAATTGCTGAACCAATCAGAAGCAAGCCCTCCTTCACAGCCCCTCAGTCTCTCCTGGCTGTTTTATGGTTTGTTTTTGAATGTACTGAGCATGCTCCTGAATCACCGGCATAGGCCTACCACGCTGCATACTGATGAACAGAATACCTACAGTACACACACACACACAGCAACAACATGCCCTCCCTGTCACAGCGCAGACAAACAGGCTTGTGCAGGATCCCACATGCTTGCGGTTGCCATGGTGACGCAGACAAATTGAGCCCTGCAGTGGGCTGAGAGGCAGCGCAGACGACGCACACGCACCACATTCGGCACAAAGACACCCAGCCAAAAGGTTAATGAGGTCCACTAGCAAACATTACAGCATCTTAGCGGCTCTCTGCCTAAACACGCTTATCTGGGCCTGAAATGTTAAAATGCATTGTGATAGATATGAAGAGGCTGATGCAGTTACGTCACTAGCATAAGTCTGGTTGTGCATATCGCAGCCTGTCTGCTGTGGGTGAAGGTTAAAACCCTCACATATGCTCTCAGGATGCCGTGATGTCATTTCAGGGCTAGTTTAGACACGTAGTATCTCGTACTATGTCAGCGGTAAGCCTAGAGACACTATACACAAGCGACAATATTCAACTTCTGCTTCTCAAATCATGTGTCCTGCTACTTTACTAACTGATCAGATGCACCATTTTCACCTTCTGGATGATAAAAAAGGTGGAAAAATCCCACAGATGCACATTAAAGGAGGGAACTAAGCCATATTCAAAGATCATCATCAAAACTTGAAGGTGAACTCTTTTGTCGTAGGCCTGGAAGCAACCATGAAGCAGCTAAAGACGACCAGTGACTGACCTAAAACCAGTTGTACATAGAGCATTTCCTGTCTATTCAGCAATAAAGCCTGATGATATGGCGAGGTTATATAATCGCTGTCACTGTAAACAGTTTGCATAATGCCCGCAGACTGTGAAATTATAATAGTTAGCAGGAACAGATAATAGATTTAAGAATATTTATATGTAAACATTGTCCAAAACGGGATGTTGCAAACATGTTTACATTTCGTTGTACAGTCAGAATTGTACGTACATATTCACAATTTACGTTTATATATTCACACTTAAAACTATATTTTCAGATTTACTTCTACATAATCATGATTTATGTTTTTACATTACAATTTTTATCTATATATTCAGATTTATAACTACATGTTTGGATTTATATAGTCAGATTTCTAACTATATATTATACATTTATATATTTAGATTTTAAATATATATTCTGATTTACTTCTGTATATTCAGAATTATAACTATATATTCTGATTTACATTTACATATTCAGAATTATAACTATATATTCTGATTTACATATTCAGATTTCTAAATATATATTCTGATTTACTTATATTCAGAATTATAACTATATATTCTGATTTACATATTCAGATTTCTAAATATATAATTCTGATTTACTGACACATATTCAGAATTATAACTATATATTCTAATTTACTTCTATATATTCAGAATTTACAATTATATATTCTGGTTTTGTATAATTATTGCCTGTATGGCACTTCATAGGTATAGTAATAAGTAATTAGGATCGCTAATAATGCTCATACTTGGGCATCCTTGACTCTTGATCCTATAAATAAAGATAAACACACACACATAATACAAATATAATTCATTCTATAATACAATATATCATACTTAGGGTTAGAGGTTTGTTCACATTACTAAACCTAAGTATTAAACTTTGTGCTGTGGACAAGAACGCAACTTCAAATGATCATAATTTGTACCTGGTGTATTAAAAATAATGGGTGTAAAACACCACAAACCTGGCAACCCCTCAGCAATCACCTAGTAACCCAAAATCAGGTAACCACCATGCAACTCCCCAGAAATCCCCAAAAACCACCTAGAACAGTCCAGCAATTACACAGCAACACCCTGGCACCAGTCCACAACTCCCTCATCATAAGTTTTGCATATGCAACTACTCAAAGTACCAAAATGCAATGGAAGACATTCAGCATTTACATGACAACAAACATTATATCACTCAATGTGAAATATGATTCATGTCCTTCAGTAATACCGGCGCCTCCCCTTCTCTTAGACACGCAATGCATAAACCAAAACAAGACCTCTATCCCATGTGTCCCTAAACCCCCCTCCACAAAAAGGAATTACAGGGAAGCTTTGCTGGAGACTGCAGTCCCGGGCACAGCGGCGTGCCACATTAAAAGATGCCTGTGCAGTCATCAGCAATGCTAAACATGATCCCCAGCAATCTGACCTCCCTCCCACAATAATAGACCCACGATTCCAACGACAATGATGCTTCAGTCTGGCTAAAGGTCTTCCAGACATGCATGCATAAGCAGACACCAGCGTAAAGGACACGGTGGTTTATACTCACACAGTGGGGCAACGAACATTTGCCGTTTTGATAGCGCATCGAGCCGTCGGACGTCGTCGGTCATGTCGAAGCGGGATGCGTGATGGACAACCCTGACTCACAATCCTGCACGTACATGACTCGTGTGTGTATCTCCCTGAAACTGCACCCCCCTGGGGCAGCCATCTTGGCTCTACACTACCTGATAACGTCTCCCGTCTGCGAGCCAACAGCCCTGCCAAATCGCACCAATTACCTGAGCTCCCCTGGGCAGTGGCAGTAATGACATTAAGTCGAGGGGAAGCCCTTCGTTCTAAGGTGCGACGTAAGCTCCCGAGAGGGACGTATGCGAGTGGAAAATACCATGTGTTAGGTGGGAAGTTTAATGGTGACTCACCTTGTTGGAGGCCATCTCGCTGACGGAGTGTCGGGTCTGCAGGGTCTCCAGCTGGTCCAGGCACCAGTCCAGCTCCTCCAGGGTCTCGGTGGCCAGTTTCTGGTAGGCCTCCTCTGGAGGGAGACAGGGAAGGGGATGGTCAGTTTTGAGGCGTTTGACCGGGCTAGCCGAGGCTTCCCGGACATCGTCCATGTCGTAGACAGCCATGCTGGGATGTCCAGGGTGGACGCATGGGTGACTCTTCATGCTGTGCTGAAAAGATCAGGGCTAAAGGATCAAGTTCGAGCTGCTCCTCGCCCTCTTAAAAACTCCAGAGCTGGTCGACGCAATAAAACAGTCACACCACTGTCAGTCCAGCCGTGCAGGGCTCCTGGCATAGAGCGCACCGGAGCCCCATGCTCCTAGAAAACAAAACAGACACACACACACATACAAGCACAGAGAATCCCTTTTTAATCCCTTCTACTGATTCCCAGCGGGTCGCCTTAACAATCCCATGTCCGTGCGCTGGTTTTGAATCAGTCTCCTCCACAGGTCCATGAACTTCAGAGGATGTCTTATAGCTGACGCTCTGTCTCACAACAAAAGAGAGAAAACGCAAAGGGTCCCCTCAGCACCTCCTACCGGCTTTAAACCCCCCCTCCAGACAGGGATCCAGACCCCTATATGAAGCGAAGGGCTTTGCCCAGTGTTCCTGGAGAGCTCGGGCAGCAGCGATATCCAGAGTCGTAAAAAAACTGCTTGCACAAGCGACACAGTGAGAGCACCGCGCGGCACCTCAGCTACACAGACATGACATAGGAGGCATTGCTTTACACAAACATGAGCGGCTTCCTGTGAAACCACAAACCTACAGAGCTGGAGAGCACGACGCAGCGAGAGACGCAAGACCCGGACCGGAGCGCTGGAGCAGGAGCCCAGCATCCCTGCAGACTCACTGCTGTCAGCAAAAAGGGGCCAGATCTCTGTTAAAAACGTGTATTAAAAATGCATGCTGCAGTTCTGTCTTCTACGTGACACGGCTCGAGACTAGAGTTTCACAACATCTCAAAGGAAGCTCACATTATCCACAACAACAACGTGTTAGCACACTGTACATAAAATGTACATTTAAATGCGTATTTAATTTTAAATGTATACAGTAGATTGCATTTATTTACATACATATTTAAAATTATGTTAGTTGATATAACAAATTATTGGTATAAATGTTAAAAATTGGCTATAATAAATGTAAAAAAAACAATACCTATTTAAAAGATATTTTTAATGTATTATATCAACTTAATTTAAGCATAATTTTAAATATATGTGACCCTGACCACAAAAGCAGTCATAAGGGTCTTTTTTTTTTTTGTTTTAATTGAGATTTCGAAAATGATAGGACAGTAATTTGTTAGGATAGGACAATATTTGGCCCAGATACAACTATTTGAAAATCTGAAATCTGAGTGTGCAAAGAAATCCAAATACTGAGAAAACTGTCTTTAAAGCTGTCCAAATGAAGGTCTTAGCAATGCATATTACTAATCAAAAATTAAGTTTTGATACCTTTACGACAATTTACAAAATATCTTCATGGAAAATGAACTTTACTTAATACCCTAATGATTTTTGGCATAAAAGTAAACTCGATAATTTTGACCCATACAATGTATTTTTGGCTATTGCTACAAATTTAAATGTGCATTTAAATATACATAAAACATAAATTAGCCAAACATAGAGTTATTTCAATTTTTTTTTAAATTTAAACTTTAATTTATATCAGTCATTTGTTATAAGGCAGATTTTTTTTTTATTTATTGTATTATTATTTAATTCAAATTTAGTTTATATCAATCATTTGTTATAACAACTATTTTAAACAATAAAATAAAAGCAATTTACTACATACTAAATATGCATTTAAATATACATTTTATGCATTTTTATCTTGAAGTCTGATTAACCTAATACTATAAACAGATTTTAAACTTATGTTATTAGATTGATACAGTTTTTGCCCCAAGATTTTATGTTTCAAAAGTATGAAATACTATTTTTTATGGTGTTTACATATTATCTATAGTAAATCGTAACATTTAGATGCCTGATTTTATCCATTAAACATGATTTAAAACTATTTTTGTTTAAAAACAGGCCAAACAGTATTAATTAGTATTAATTAACAGTATTGGTCCTCACATTACCAGATATACGACATGGCCAAAGTTGCTATATCAGTACAGCCCAAGAAAAATAGCAGATAGTATAAGCATACAAGCATACATCTACAGCAAAAGCAGCCCTAAACAAACTGAGTAAACGTGCAACACGTCACATCAGCAGCAAACAACCACATCCACAGGAGTCCGATTAGCATCAGACTGGGGGAAGATGGGAGAGGTGGCTTTACTCATGACAGACAGATTGCTTGAGATAGCAACTGCTCTTTCATGTCCCAGAATGCTCCTGGGAGGTTGTTTACTTTAGCTGTACGCCATTCCAGTGCAGACTCATTCACTGTGATGCTCGGAGATTACGTGACAGTCAATCTACGCAGATTACCAGTGAAAATTAATCCTTGTTACGGGACCGATGTGATCTGTTCAGGGCCAGATTTCATTTTTTTTTACATAATCCTGGATTATGTCTGGGCTGTGCAGTTGTGACTAGTGCATTTAAAACCTTAACCTGCGTCACAGGATGCGCATATGTTCATACCGCACAGCCGATAAACAATAACTCATACTGTGCAGACAAAATGTTGCAATTCTACTCGTGTGTACTGAGTTACACAAAGGACAGCTAAAGTTACAGGAGAAGCATTCATCAAAACAAGCGTGACACAATCACAACACGCACTTCAGAGGTCACAGGATCTTAGTGCTTTTGTAACAGAGCAACCTTTAGAGTACTACACTGAGAAAATTTGACATGCAGCTCCGTGTGTGTCAGCGCTGCGCACGCGTTTGCTCAACCTCTGACTCAGAGCGTGCAACACGCACGGGTCAGCGGCAGCTTTGTCTATCATAATTCAAGGACCGGGGAGGAAAAAAACAGCTTGGTGACCCAAAGAAAGAGAAAATGCAAAGATGATAGGTTTAGGAAAGGAAAAGGATAGAAAAACGGGGGAAAGGATCACATCATGTGTGGCATTTTCTCCGCCCCAACCCCCCCATTTCTTTAGCCCTCTCTTCAAGCGGCTGTCCAATCACTCTGAGGAGAATTCAAGAGCAGGGGTCCACTGTCCTTGCTGACAACATCTCCTCTGACGTCAATGGCATTCTTCTTGTGTTCAGTGCGACACCAGAGGCCGGCCCCTCAGAAGCTGCTGTGACTGAGAGCAGGATAGGACTGCAGCCAAACTCTGGAGTGGATTCCACAAAAGGGGAATGATCTCTGACTGCATGCTAGACACTAAATATAAGCTACAGGTTCAAAAAAAGGAATTCAGAGAGAAAAAATATTTTGTTGCATTCATGTTTTTTTTAAAGACGTTTCTTCTGTTCACCAAGCCTACATTTATTTGGTCCAAATTTTTCTATTTACACATATTTTAAAACGTAATGTATTCCTTTGATCAAAGCTAAATTTTCAGCATCATTACTCCAGTCGTCAGTGTAACATGATCCTTCATAAATCATTCTGCTGATATGCTGATTTGCTGTTATTATTATTATCAATATGTAAATTTTTTAATATATATTTTTTAAATATTAGAATGATTTTTGTAGGATGATGTGACTGGAGTAAAGATGCTAAAAATTCAGCTTTGAAATCACAGGAATAAATTACATTTTACTTGCACTTGTACTAAATGCAGGCTTGGTGAGCAGAAGAGACTTCTTTAAAAAAACATTAAAAATCTTCATGTTCAAAAACTTTTGACTTTTTAGTGTGTGTATGTATATATATATATATATATATATATATATATATATATATATATATATATATATATATGTATATGTATATATATGTATGTATATATATATATATATATATATATATATATATATACATATCTATATATATATATATATATATATATACATATATATATATATATATATATATATATATGTATATATATATATATATGTATATATGCATATATATATATGTATATATATATATATATATATATATATATATATATATATATATATATATATATATATATATATGTATATATATATATATATATATATATATATATATATATATATAAAATCTATTCATTAATTTATTAAATAATTCTAAAAAATATATTTCTAAATAAATGGTTTTATATAGTATTTAATGTTTATGTATAATGTATATGTATTTAAATACTAATTAAAAGTGTTCTTGTAAATTACGATCATAAAATAGGCTACATATTAAATTGTTTACTTTTGTAGTAAAAAATGACTTGGAGATTTTTGACTTTTTATTTCTGAAAATATGGTACAAAAAACACCTAGTAGACCCACATTTGTCATTTCCAGAATTTCCCAATCATCTATTTGGCTGTTAAATTATGCTAAATTCAACTCAATAAACCCCACATCTCAGTGGTGGCCTTTCTCTAGTAAACGACTGACCCATATAGTTCATCAAGCAGGTCAGAGACGTGTGATAGACTTCAGATAAATCACTCAGAGCCACCACCTGGCCCCACTAGATGCCAAACGGTTTCTGAGAAAACCTTAATGTCACCCCTCAGTGGGTCAGCAGTCTTGAAATACACAAGACCTCTCCAGTAATAGCGAGAAAGCAGCCGTGGGAAACAGAAGCCTCAGGCTGACGCAAACACCTTCAGAAAAACCAGCCCGAGATCACCTAAACGCCACGTTCGGAGAGGCGCCCGTGTGAAAAACGAGGTCATTCTCGAGAGACGGCGTCTTTTTGAGATGCTTATGCCATCCGCCGTCAGGTTGCCAGGCAACCACTGACGGATCATTAGAAAGCAAGGGGCGGGACCTCTGCGTTTTAAGCAGCTGCTATATATAGTACGATCCGATAACACACCGAATCTGTTCATACTGGCAGGTGCCACTGAGAAAAGTGCAACTTTGATTTTAGCACGTGCACTAAATGGGGAAGTGTTAATGTGAGTTGTGTGCGTTTATTACGGTTTCCATATCAGACATTTAAAGGACAAGTGACGGACAGCATCTTGATTGACGGACTCATCTTGCGAGTCCCAGCAAGACGCCGACACGTGCTTTCCCGAACTGGAAGCACGTCTCTGGCCAAGCATGAAAGCGAGATGGCGTGCGTTTGCGGGTATCATGTCAGACTGGTGGACTGCCAGCTGCGCCACAACTATTAATAACAGCTTTGCACAATTTAAACGGGGTGAAAGATTCACAAATGCCAATGTGGGGTACGTTTACTTCTTTTGGAAGACGCATTCCTCATGCATCTTTACACAGTATATTGACATACGCATGCATATGCCCAAAGACCAGACCTATATGTGCTTTATAAGCATCTAACATCAAAATGATTGGTATTTAATGTGGTGTTGATCAGCTTCTCAGATGTTTCTCCTAAGAAAAACACTCTAGTAATCTCATATGCATCTCCTCTAGAACTTCAGATCTGTCAAATATTTCAATATAAAATGTTCAGTGTTAATACTGCACATCAATTAAAGTGAAAAGCACATGCAAAGCATGAGAGAATAAAACAACAGAGTTAAATATACAGTTTCAACTAATGTTAATTCGGGTAAGAGTTTTAAAATCCTCTTCCGAGGATCCTCTTTCAAAAGTTGGTTACTATTAATAATATCAAAACCAATGGGAAACCATTGTAACCAATGTAATTTCAAAACAGTTGGTCTTTGGTCAGTGCATTTCTTTTCTACAGTAATGCAGCAATGTGCATTAAGTTAAATGCCAGCATTGCAAAATTGAGCAGTCTTGCTAAAAAGTTGCATGAATGAAAGGTATTTTGTCACTCCCTAGAGGTTTACTGATGCTATGACAGGTTGGAGCAAGAGTACCAAATCCTTTACAACCAACAGGAAAGAATAAACACTAATAAACAGCAACTCGATTAAATGAAGCACAAAATGAGACTTAACTAAGTCTTCTGCTTCTCAGATGTTTTTACTGAGAAAAACACCCTAGTAATCTCATGTGTGTCTCCTTTAGAGTTTCAAAAAAACCTTTAAATTGTATTTAAATAGTCTGCAATCAAAAATACTCAACATTAACATTTGACATAGACTGAATGGGAAATAACATGTAACGCATGAGAGAACAGTACAACAGAGTGAAATACACAGTTTAAAGGTTGGAAATCAAGTTAATTACTATTACATTTTTAGGGTGCAAAAAAGAAAAAATAAAAAATAAAAATATATCAAAAGAAAACAAACAGAAACCATCTCACCTGTGAAGGAGGCCTTTGTGAGAGGAGGCTGATTACACATGGGGGACCGTCTGTGAAAATTCAGCATAACAAAAGCAGAAAGCGTTATAGATAATACATTTGATTCTTGAATTCAAAGCATCAGGTGATTTCCCTCTTCTGCAATTTTTGCACATCAACAACAGCCCATAACGACTGTAAAACTAAAGTTTTGAAGTTCTGTAACTGGACTCACTTGTTGGATGTTCGATCTTGCTGGAGGTTGGTTAACGTTGCAAAGTTATTCCGTACCGTCCTCAAACTAGCCAGCACCTTCAAGAGCAGAGCAAAACGCAATGTTCAATCTCTGTATTTGAGTTTTATCAATCACATTTGTGACTCTGCACCACAAAACCAGTTATAAGAGTCAATTTTTTGAAACTGAAATTTATACATCATCTGAAAACTAAAGAAATAAACTTTCCATTGATGTATGGTTTGTTAGGATAGCAATATTTGGCTGAGATACAACTATTTGAAAATCTGGAATCTGAGTGTGCAAAAAATGAAAATACTGAGAAAATCACCTTTAAACTTGTCCAAATAAAGTTGTTAGCAATGCCTATTACTAATCACAAATAAAGTTTTGATATATTTACAGTAGGAAATTTACAAAATATCTTCATTAATACCCATCAGTATCAATATCATTAAAATTGATCATTTTGACCCAAACTGTGTATTTTTGGCTATTGCTACAAAAATGCCTGTGCTACTTAAGACTGTTTTTTTTTTTTGGTCCAGGGTCACATTTAACCTTAAAGAGATGTTAAACAAAATGAGCATTTACATACTGTAACTTCCTTTAAATTCTGAGGCTCCACGCACAGACGCAATTGAAATACCATGTTAAAAACTATAAAAATTGTTTTTTGCATTATTAAATAGGGTGTAAAGTCAACATGACATATTTCATTTCTCTTTGTTCATGATTTACTTGCGCATGCTATTCAAAAACCAAAAATGTTTAACTTCATCATCACTATTACTTTTATTTACCAAGCACTTTTCTATGGAAGCCTTTTTCCACCACACAAAAACAGAAAAAATAAAAAAATTAAAAAAAAAAAAAAAAAACTAAGTGAAAAGTTATCATCTCATCTATCTTTTCTCAGAATTGCATGATACAAACTCACAATTCTAATTTTTTTTTTAATTAGAATTGCGAGATATAAATGGACAATTCTGACTTCTTTTCTCGCAAATGCAAGATTATATCTCGCAATTCTGACTTTTTTTTCCCAGAATTGTGAAATATAAACTGACAATTGCGAGTTATAAAATCCGATTTTGAGGGGAAAAAGATTGATATATGTTCTCAGAATTGCAAGTTTATATTTTACAATTCTGACTTAACTCACAATTGTGTGTTATAAAGTCAGAATTGAGTTTATATTTTGCAACTTGGATTTCAAGATACAAACTCAAAATTCTGAGGAAAAAAAAGCCAAAATTGTGAGTTTGTATCACACAGTTTAAAAATCACAATTACTTTTTTTTTTTTTTTTTTTAAATTCAGTGGAGGCTTCCATACCTTTTCCAAACAATTCCTAAAAGTCCTTCCCTACAATGTTTTTTTTTTTTTTTTTTTTTTTTTTTTTTTTTTACCGAATATCCTCTTGCACTCTGCAATATGTCATATGGTGGAAGTAAAATAGGTTGCAAAGGTTTTTCATGTTGACTTTAACAGCGCAAAAGAGCCTGGGATGAGATGTGTCCTTTATCCTTCAGCCTGAACTGCTTCCTGAGTCACTGACCTGTGCAAATGGCGTAACGATGAGGTCATCTCCATGACTGTAAAAGAACGGATAAAGTCAGAAAATCAGCAGTGTGACACACACCTCAGTTACACAGCCAAAGAAAATGATGACTCTCTTAACGCGTGATACGCATGTTTATAATGTTGCATGCATTTGTCAGAACAAACAAACCATATCTTTAATAAAAGTGCAGATTTTTCCCAAAAAAATAATTCACGGATAACAACTGAATGATATTCTTGCATTTGGTCCTGCAGGAGGAGTGAGATATGGTTTGTCTGTGTGACAAGAGACAACAAGGCAGGGACACGCTTGCATTAATGCTTTCAATGCTAGTGAATGTTCACTACCAGTGTGTGGACAAACTCCATTCATTCAGATCTCACTGTGAGATTTTACGTTAACACATTCAGTTAGCATCACACATGCTGCTCGTGTCTAATTGTGTACAAGAAGATTTCATACCAAAAGTCACTTGAAAATAGCCATTTTCAAAATTCAATAAACTTTCATTATGCAACAATGATAAATATGCACAAAGAAGTCCATAGCAAAAATACAAAACAAAAATAGTAAAATAGTAAATGACTAATCATCAATATTTCCATCAAGTACTAGCAAGTTAGCTAGTGTTTAGACTGCATTTTTGGGCATCAAAACCCCATTTTGGGTCACATTGTGTTTACGATGTCCAAAAATACTGCTGACTAGGTGTTTAAATATCCTGATACCAAGTGTTCACTAGGTAGGCAGCAGCCTGATCCAGTCTCACCGTTGCTCATTATCTGGACAGTCCTGATTTGATGGGGAAATGTGGTGTGAAATGAGGAATATGATGCAAAAACACTCAATTTTATTCAGCATCTTGGACAATTCTGGCTTGAACCGTCAGACCCGTGACAAACTGGGACGTGCACATGCTTGCAACACATTACAGTGGTGCTGTATGCTCTTGGGGATACAGGTTCAAGTCACTTAATGGTGTCTCTATCCACTTTCCTATCCGGAAAAGTTCATTTATTTCAGTAACTCAACTCAAATTGTGAAACTTATGTGTTAAATAAATTCAGTGCACACAGACTGAAGTGTTGTGATGATTTTGGCTCACATTTAACACAACCCCACCAATTCTCAACAAATTAGAACACTAAATAAGACCAATAAAAAAAACATTTTTAGTGAATTGTTGGTTTTCTGGAAAGTATGTTCATTTACTGTATATGTACTCAATACTTGGTAGAGGCTCCTTTTGCTTTAATTACTGCCTCAGTTCGGTGTGGCATGGAGGTGATCAGTCTGTGGCACTGCTGAGGTGCTATGGAAGCCCAGGTTTCTTTGACAGTGGCCTTCAGCTCATCTGCATTTTTTGCTCTCGTTTCTCATTTTCCTCTTGACAGTACCCCATAGATTCTCTATGGGGTTCAGGTCTGGTGAGTTTGCTGGCCAGTCAAGCACACCAACACCATGGTCATTTAACCAACTTTTGGTGCTTTTGGCAGTGTGGGCAGGTGCCAGATCCTGCTGGAAAATTAAATTAGCAGAAGGAAGCATGAAGTGCTCTAAAATGTCTTGGTAAACGGGTGCAGTGACTTTGGTTTTCAAAAAACAGTGGACCAACACCAGCAGATGACATTGCACCCCAAATCATCACAGACTGTGGAAACCTAGAAGTATTATAGTAAATTAAAAGTATTATAAAATTTTTTAGACATTTAAAAAAACTAATAAAAATAACACAAAACACAACATCAAAACTTTAGAATTAAAACAAATAAAAACGAATAAAAATCAATTAAAACTACAAGAGCATCTTAGATATATTAAAATAACATTGGTCATTAGAGGCGTACAGGTTAGACTTCAGTATCCAACTATATCTGACCAGTGAAAATCAAGTTTTTCATAAATTTAAAGATGTAAAGAAAAAGCAAAAACAAACAAACAAACAAAAAAAAACCCAATATAATTATGTTGTAATAATATATAAATATATATAACATAATAGATAACATTATATTAAAATAATAAAAGACTTTTCATCTGTGATTTATTTTAAAACAAACGCTTAAAAACAATGGAAAATAAAATAAAAGAATAAAAATATAATATAAAATACGTAATCAAACACACATTTTATATATATATATATATATATATATATATATATATATAAATAAAACTAATCATAAAAACTAATAATATATATATATAATAATATAAATATAACAATAAAAAAAATATATATAGTAAAAACTAAACATATATAATAAAGACTATAAAACCATATTAAAAATAATAAAATATTCATAATGAATATTAGTATTGCGATTTTTATTACAGATAATGAAAGCTATCGAAAAAAGAACGTAATGTGATAGTATAATGTAAAAAAAAAGTTGAGCATTTAAATACAAATAACTGAAAAAAAATTTAAATAAAAAAATATATGAATAGTGATTGCAGTTTTGAAACTGATATATATATATATAGATGGATAGATAATGCATATATTATAAAAACTATAAACAACATAAAAACTATAAAATATTCATAATTAATATTTGTCTTACAGATTATTACAGATAATCAAAGCTATTGAAAAAAAAGAATATAATAATGATAGTATACTGTAAAATAGAAAAGATGAGATTTAGTACATATAATTAAAAAAATCTAATAAAAAATAGAAATAAAAATAATATATGTACAGTGAGGAAAAAAAAAGCCAAAACAAAATTTCTAACCAATACACTTTTTAACTGCTGAGCATAACTACAAAAAAATTGTAGCCACTAAACAAATACTTTTAATTTCTATGACTTTCCAGGCCTAATTCCAAGTTTTCCATGATGGGAGGAATGAGAAACTTTAGTAAATCTCTGTCAGTGTGAATGCCCCTTTAATGGGATAACCTGACCTGTAACGGTTCTGCCTTCACATCATTCAGGCTCATTTGCACATTGGAAATCCAGTTAGCGAGCGGCTAGTGGCCAAAGCGACAGCAGAACAGCAGCGCATGTGAGTGCAGTTAGTCGCTTAGTGAGTATGCGGCCGTGTAAGCAGTATGGGAGTATGCTGAGGAGTTCTAGGTCACGTCTAGGTTTTCGAGCATAGAACGAGACCTTCAGAACAGCCCGAAACACCACGTACCCTCTCCGCATGTCATCCGGCTGGCTGAAGAAGCGTCCGATTTCACGGGCGGCCCGAGCCCGTTTCAGCACGTGGGTGTCACTGACGCACCTGCGGTTTAGCATGATGCCGTGTGTCTGTACGTCCATGCGTGTGCATGTATGCATGGTGGCTTCCTCCAGCGCTACATTTCCGCACGCCGTCCGGGATGAAAAGGTCACCGGCAGACGTGTGTAGCGGCTCACGTGCTCCCGTCCAACTGCTGCAGTATGTGTCGCAAATGGAGCGCGCTAAACATAGCACAAGGCCACGGCTTCGACAAGTGCAACAACCTGCTGCCAAATCACCACCGACAAAGACTTTTTCAGTGCAGTTTTAACTGTGAACGTTATCCTGCACGCTACTCTGAGGATGAAAGTGGCCAGATCATGTGTGTGAACTCCAGATGAACCCCACATCTGTGTGTGTTTCTGATGCTGACTGCGTTGCAGAGAGAAGAGAACTAACTATGGTTTATCAGCTCTCTGCTCAGTATACTGAGACTGCCAGACCTTTCAGAAGAGCTAAATGGAGAGGCAGCGGGCAGCTCATCAAAGCCGTAAGTTCAGCGAAAAACACAGACGGCACAGGCTCGTCTTAAAGCGAGCTCTTGGAAAATATCAGCAAAAAAGACACTCAGCAACATTGGGCAAAAAAAAAAACGGTCTAATGTTTGGTTGTTTGTTTTGTCATGCATATTCATGGCAAGAATGTAGTAAAATAAGAAAAAAAGAGTCATTAAAAAATACAGATAAATTTAAATTTGTTAAATAAATGAATTGATACAATACTTAATTGTTAAAATAAATAACATGCACACACATTTACAACATCACCAAAAATGCACAAAACATAAAAATAAAAACTAATTCAACATTAACTCAAACATTAATAAAAACTAGTATAACAGTATTAGTAATAGTAATAATATGATTATAGTATAATAATAATTAGTATTTCAAATAGTACTAAAAAAAAAAATAAATAATGAATAAAAAAAACATTTTATAGTAACTGTGCTTTTAAGACAAAGTTGAATGCCGACCAACAAAAATCAAGTTTTCCATAAATTTACAAATGTACAGAAAAAGGAAAAATATATAAAAATAATATAAAATAAAATAAATACAAAAAATATATATTATAATATTATAATAATTAATGACTTTTGTTCTGATTTAGTTTTGTGTTTTTTTTTTTTGTTTTGTTTTGTTTTTAGTGGAAACCATCCTTTTAGAGCTGAACTGGAGCTGAACTATTTGGAAAATAAAATAAAATAAAATATGTAATAAAAACTAAAACTATAAGGCCTGGTTCCCACATAATTACATGTTTTTGTGTACTTAAATCTGAAACGGATGGTGGCACATTGCTGCCACATATATATTTTTTTCCACTCAGTTATATTGTAATAATGAGATGTCATGGAAAAATTATAGACATTTAAAAAAAAATAAATAAAAATGACAAAAACATACAAAATGATCAAAATTTTAAAATGAAAACAAAATATACCAATCAAAACGAATAAAAAAAAATTAAACTTATTAAAACTACAATAGTATTTTCGTTATATTAAAATGATATTAGTCAGAGGCTTCAGTATCTAACTATATCTGACCAATAAAAATCAAGTTTTCCATAAATTTACAGATGTACAGAAAAAGGAAAAATAAGTAAAAACAAAAAGATATAAAACAATATAAAGAAATATGTATGCAATAAAGTCTAAAAATATATATATGAAAAATGTGACAATAAATAATATTATATTAAAATAATAAATGACTTTTCTTCTGTGATTTTTTTATTTTTATTTTTTTTTTGTGCAAACCATCCTTTTAGAGCTGAACTATTTGGAAAATAAAATAAAATAACAAACAAACTATAAACAAATAATATGTTTTGGGGTACTAAAATCTGAACTGTATGATGGCACATTGCTGTCACATATATATTATTTTTTCCACTCAATTATATTGTAATAATGAGATATTATTTTGTGGAAAAATTACAGACATTTTAAAAAACTAATTAAATTAAATAAAAAATGAATTAAAACTATAACAGTATCTCAGTTACAGATGTACAAAAAAAGGAAATACAATTAAAAAAAAAAGATATAAAAACAATATAAATAAATATGTATGTAATAATATATAAAAATATATAATGTGACAATAAATAATATTATATAAAAATAATAAATGACTTTTCTTCTGTGATTTTTTTAAAGTGCAAACCATCCTTTTATTTTGGAAAATAAAATAAAATAAAATAAAATAAAATAAAATAAAATAAAATCATACAATTAAAAAAATATATATAATAAACTATTAACAAATTTTGTTTTTTGGGGTACTAAAATCTGAAACGTACAGTGGCACATAGCTGCCACATACATTATTATTTTTTTCCACAATTATATTGTAACAGTGAAATATTATGAAATATTATGTCATTTCAACAATATACATTCTCATAATAATGAAATCTTGCTAAAATATATTTTTCATGACCATAGGAACCATAAACTAAAATAAACCATAAATAAATAAAGAAAGACACAACCTTAAAAAAAAAAAAAAAACATGCAGGTCTTAAGTTCACATGGTAGTAAACTACTCTGGAGTTGACTCAAGGGGGTGAGTGTTTTCTTCACATTTTTTTTTTCAAGTTTTCTTGAAATGTGTCATTAAATCAAAAGCGCTACTATTCAGGCTGCTGCTAAAAATAGTTTAACTAGCAGTTTGCTTACTAAGATTAACTTCAAATAGTTGCTCCATCATAAATGAGCCGAAAGAGAAAACTGACCACAGATGTACGATAGTTCATGTTAACGCTTATTTTAGCACCCCGTGTGGCAACACAGAGAATGCAAGGCGTACTGAAGTTGTGTTATGAGTTATTTTCTGACATTTTGAAACAAAACGACACGTGAAATCAAGCTTGCATATCTAGAAAACATGTAAACGAATTATTCGTTTGAAAAAAACCCAAAAAGGAGTTATGTGTGGGGACTTGAAAGCTGTTCATTAATAACTGAACAAAGTGATCGGGCAAAAATGAATCAGACTTTCCAGCAGTAATCATTATAGTACACTACATGCAATAGTGCTAATGCAAAGGCCGATGATCTACTAAAACTTTAAGAGCAGTTGTGCTGGTAGAGGGTAATATCACAAACCCACATAATATTTCCTGCCATTCCAGGTTGAGAATGGATTCTCTGCTGAAATGAAACGAAAACGTGCGTCTGCCATCCCTCGGGACTCTACATAATGCATGAACCGGTGCAGGGTTACATAGAGAAACGCTCTGAGCTTGCAAAGATCAGGCCAGAGAGAGGAAGTGCAGTGATCTGACAATTTCCTGTGATATCATCCATCACCACTCCATTTGCTTTAGCTATACGATCTGGGTCGTCCGATCGTTCTGCTGTTCACGTGCTTGTTTTATCATGCAACTGAAGTGATATAGTTCCATAACAACACCTCTTTTCTGTTGTATTCTCATGTTCGGTTCCGAAACCTAGCTGAGGCAGCAATGTTAGATGTCAAGTATGCTTCAAATTCGAAAGTTATCCCAAAAGAGAAATAGCATGCAAAAACTTATGAGGTGTTTTGTTTCAGAAAAAAAAAAAGATTAATAAAAATGATAAAAATGTATTAATAAATGTATTAATGTATAAATGTATTATTAAAAATGTTGATAATACATTTATATTATATACATTAAAATATTACAAAAAAGCTAGATTAATGTTAATGTTATAAAATTATTATTATTATTAGTTAAATAATAATAATAATAATAATAATTAGTATAAAATAAATATTACTTTTAAATCCAATTAAATTGAATTGTACTATTTCATTTTACTGTTACATGTTCATGTATATGTTATATTATAAAAAAAGAAGCAAAAGAAATAATTATAAATATATTCTGCTGAATATTGAAAAATAATAATTATTATAATTATTATTATTATTATTAATAAAAATATACATTTGATATTTTATATAAAAAGTAGTAAGATAAATGTTCATTATAAATATATTTTGTTAAATACAAAAAAGAATCAAAAACAGAATAATTATTAAAATTATAAAGTAAAAATTATAATTTTTATATTTTATACATCTGATATATAAAAGTAGTGAGACAAACGTTTACTATAAATATACTGCTAATACTGAAAAATATAAACAATATAGCATTATATTATTAATATATTATTATAACTACATTATAATAATTAATAATAATTATAAAATAAAAATACATATTTCATTGAAATTGATGTTAGAATGTTTCCAATAATAGAAATACGTAAATAAATATATTGTACACTTTTTAGAGCACGCTAATGCAAACGCTACTGAAATCAATTGTGAAGTCAAATGTAATCCAATGTAAAGTGCTTAAAATCAGTCCCTTATGGGTGTCTATTTCAGTTAGGATTCTCCCTATGTAGGCTACTGCACAGCTCACTAGGTTTCAGAACAGAACCTCAGTGCAACTAAAGACCTATGTTGCAATTCCCAAAAGCTGATTATTTTGGAGTACTGCTGACTTTCCCTATTGTTTGAATGTGACAAATGCAGCTCAAAATCGAATCAATTTCAACATTTGACGTAAGAGTTTACAAAGCATGCATCTCTTCTAAAATGTCAAGCATTTTATTGCTTATTAGATTAATCCGCAGAGGAACATTAAATTACACGATACAATAGAGCGAATGCATTCATGGTGACTGGAGGAACTAATAATAATAATCACATGTGCACCTCTGAACTACCATTGTCAGTGTCACATGCAATGCAGGATCATGGCAAAGATGAGGACTGACAAACACGCACGCACTCACACACATCCAAGCCACAAGCGCACGTCATCCGAACTCTGTCTACTCCATGCGACCTCTCTCATGACGTTCCCCTACACTCTCTTACGACACACAGAGGTTTTAATGCCCAGAATCGTTATCCAATCAAATCAACCTGAAAATTCAATTTTTGTTGTCCCATTGCAGGTCGATTTGGTTGTCATTCTGCGCATTAAATGGTGAGGGTGTGGGTGAGGGTTCTCAATGCATGTGAGACCGTGATGCTCGCGTCTACATGTGAAGCAAGGTGATGCAGATTAGACAAGCAAGAGCATTCCTTGAGGAAGAGCAAGGCCAGGAGCTGCCGTTAAAGACAGGCGAGCCAGAACCAAAACTTACTTTCCACTAATAACCGGCTCAGATCTCCGAGAGACCAGGCCCGGCCTCGGCAGGTGGTTATTCCTATCGATAAGGACACAGTTTGTCAGACAACACACACACACACACACACACACACACACACACACACACAGAGAGAGCTCATCACACACGTTGCTTCTTCTTTTGTTATGAACGGCTGTGTCTCTAAAGAGGTCAGCGAACCGCTAAAGAGTCATCCGAGTCTCTCTCAGGTTCTTCAGTGACTTACTTTTGCTTTTCTCATGTCGTATTAAGAACACCTACTCACCTTCATTTCAATCCAAACTTGATGATTAAGGTGTACTGTGGCTATCAAGCTCTCAAAAGAAGAAAAAACACGGTAAACTTGGCTTTAAACATCAAATGAAGGCATATACACTAGTTTTGTGCGAGAAGCAGACGGGAAGTTGTCATTTGCTGGAAATCTTTACCGTTGCTCTCAAATCTCATGTGCATGTCTAATTTCCAGTAACTTAAACCCTGGTCTGATTCTCACACACTGCTATCATATGACTTTAGGGATGCACAATAATATCGGATTAACGTCGGAATCGGCCGATAATGGCTGTAAATGTAAACACTGCCATCGGCCCGATACGTCTTGGCGATAAGAATAACAACTCGCATGTGCTCAGGCTCTTTCTTGAAGCAAAGTTTTGCCTGAATGACGAACCCAAATGCTGGGTTCAGCCAGTTGGGTCATTTTATTGGGTTGTTTTTAGTATTTTTACCCAGGTGCTGGGTTATTTTTTAACCCAAACGCTGGGCTCAACTTGTTGGGTCATTTTATTGGGTTATTTTGAATATTTTTTTACCCAGATGCTGGGTAGTTTTAAGCTGGGTTTTGTTTTTCTACCCAACCACTGGGTTAAGTCCATCTCTGACCAAACAACCCAGCTGCAGAGTTACAGTCAGGACGTGGGCTTTTTGAGTTCTCTAGGACCCGTTTTGGTGCACTTCTTCAGCGAAATTAAGGTTTGTATAGATTTTATTTCATTTATGAAGGCTTTACTCTGCTGTAAATTGTATTACTTTACGCAACGCAACATAAGGCAGTCAGCTGCGTCAGCAGTGGCCACTTTGCATGATAAAAGCACTTTTTGCTTTGCATAAATCAAATGGATTTTATTCATTATAGTACTGAGTTTAATTTAATTTGATGTTAAAATATGTTCTCTAATGTCAGTACTGTTTGTTAATGGGCATCTTTCGAGTGAAACGCAAGGCCGCGGTCTGACGTTCGTATTTCCCCCGGCGAATGACAGCCCTTCACCGGCTCAGATTTCAGTGACACACCGGCATGAGAATTAGTGAATTAGTTCAGTTCAGTAAAAAGTGATTACAGAGAATCGGTTGAATACACTAAAATTGAAATGCTACTTTTAAATGTTACCTTTTTTAATGTCTAAACTGCTTGTTAAACGATTTTAAATGTAATATTGCTACTGTTGTAACTATGCTGTATTCACCCAAATGAATTCAGTTTCTCTTGTATTTTGTCCATATGTTCTTGCTTAATAATACTGTAAATGTTCATCTTTTGATTATTGCTGTTGCCTGTAGTAATTATGTGTTGTTTTTAACAAGTTCCAGTCCATTTTAAGCCAGCAATATTGTAATTTTTAAACAATAGTTGACTTAAATAAAATATCCCAGCATGTTTTGTATAAACATTTAACGCAACCAGCTGGGTCAAAATAACCTAGCATGTGTTCTGTCTAATATTTACCCAGTGCTGGGTTGCCAAATAACCCAAGTTGGGTTGTTTTAACCCAGCATTTTTTTTTTTTTTTAGAGTGTAGGTGCGCTGTTGGCCTACTTCTAATAAAATTAAAGTAAAATGCACAAATAACATTTAGACTTTTTTCTGAATAAATAAATAAATAAATAAATAAATAAAGCAGTAATTGATGTCATAAAATCATTAGTATGTTTTGATTCAAAGGTCAAAAGCTATAGCTTGCATGAATAACAAAAAAAAAAAAAAATTACAAACATGACACTTGTAAATTAAATAATTTTAAATATACTGATTTATTCATTAATGTGTAATAAGCACATTTTTTTTTTTAAACAAATTATGACCTAAAAGATTCAGAATTTTTACAGCTCTTAATAAAATAGATAAATAAATTGATATATAGTTTATTTATAGTAATTGTCAAAGCTTCAGTGTACTGTCATTAGAAAGAACTTCATAATTATTTATTTAATTCTAACAAATAAGTTCTTGTTAAAAACTAACCAAAAAGAAAAATAATTGCACAGGGGAGACTTCTTGTTTCCGAACAAAAGGAAATATCAGCTATCAGGCAAAATGAATTGAAAATATCAGTGTATCGGATATAGCAAAAATCCAATATCGTGCATCCCTACTTTAGTTCTATTGACCACACTTTTAGTGCTTTTACGGTGCATTTTGTCTTTTTTCGTAGCTTGACAAAAAGTCACACATTCGGAATGATATGAGGGTGAGTCTGTACCTGAAATACTCCTTTTATGCAATATTTACACTTTTAAACAAGTCTTTTATGCTCACCAAGGCAGCATATATTTAGTCAAAAATACAGTAAAATAGTGAAATATTATCATAAATTAAAACAACTGTATTCTGTTTGAATATATTTTAAAATGTAATTTAATTCTGCATATGTTGCTGTATTTTCAGCATCATTACTCCAGTCTTCAGTGTCACATGATCCTTCAGAAATCATTGTATTATGTTAATTTGCTGAAACATTTCATATTATTAATATAATATTTTTATTGGGGATTCTTTGATTAAAGTTTATTTAGGTTCACAAGAACAGCATTTATTTGAAATGGAAATCTTTTGTAACATTATAAATGTCTTTACTGTTACTATTACATCACTGGTGCCTTAAAGTTTAAAGTTTTCCAGTAGTGTATGTATAGACTCTTATTCTTTTCATTGCGTGTGTGAGAAATGATGTAGACAGAAAGGGGACTGATGTAAAAGTCTTGTGACCTGGTGGAAAACGACATGCCACTAATGACCACACACGTACATGTACATGTACTACATATAGAAGACACACACACACACACACACACACACACACACACACTCTCTCAAACAACAGGGAACCATCAATGTTATCAATGGATGAGACAGCTATACATTTTAGTGGGCTAACTGGTCCTTTTTTACCTGTTGTTCTGTTTGTTTTAAGAAATGAAATCAAATGAGAAACTATTCTTTAACTCTTTTTGGTTACTAGAAAGGAAACTGTTTTATATCTGCATGGACAAATGAAATTACAATGAATCACAATACAAGCATGACGTCTCCTTTTTTTGTTCTTTTGCTTAAGACAAAACTAAGTCCAAAAAAATAACAGTAACACTTGAACGATCCAAAATGAAGGATTATGGGAAAATAGCACATGGCTATAAACTCTATCAGTACTCACATGTCACTGGCGATGGAGGAGTTTCGGGACATCGACTTCGGCGACAGGTCATAGTCGCTGTCGGAGCGGTAGAGGAAGGATTCCCTCCGCTGGCTGTGCACAAAATTGGCCTGAAGGATCAGGCCCGAACCCGGACTCGTCATGGGATCCAGGGGACTCCGTCCTGACGACGTGCCATTGTCCACGTCAAAGCTACAGAGAAAGACAGAGATTGCCGTTACGAAACAAATAACAATATGCTAGAGTTAATAAAGTAAGTTTGGTTAAAAAATGTTGTGCTTGTTCCAAAATCAGGGCCTGACGCTTACTTTTTTATCCAAGGAGTACATATGCACCCAAATTGAAAAATTTAGAGGTGTAATAAAAAAATACTAAAGTTATTTAATTTATTAGAATACAAAAAGTATATAGATACACTGCCTGTCAAAAATTTTTGAACTGTAAGATTTTTAATGTTTTTAAGGAAGTCTCTTCTGCTCACCGAGCCTGCAATTATTTGATCCAAAATACAGAAAAAGCAGTAATATTGTGAAATATTTTTACTATTTAAAATAACTCCTTTCTATTTGAATGTAATTTAAAATGTAACAATTCCTGTGATCAAAGCTGCCAGTCATATATATACACACACACTTTTTTTTTTTTTTAATTTTTACTCAAACCCAAACAGGACTCTTGTTTTGAAATGCATATGCTTTGTTATTACCATCTAACATATTACAATAAAAAAAACACATACATAAAGTAAACATAAATTCGCAGTAATCATTTAGCATAAAGGTGCAATATTCATTGATTGCAAACTGTTCTGAAACAGCGAGTCTGTAGAATGCGCAGCAGCGGCTCATATTTATTTAACGTAATCGTAGCCTTTTGAAGTTTCAAACACACATTCTTTAGAGAACCCTGTTTTGCCCACTTCTTAAAATGATTATTAAGACATTTGTTTTACCATTTAAGATATTTAAACCTTAAATTCCAGTGTATTTTAGGACTTTTTATTTGCACATATGCTCCTAAATGCATTTTACATTTCGCACGTCGCAAAAGCGAGCGAAACCTTGTAAACAGCCAGCAGGAGGCGCCGCTCATCATCTTTCACCCCTGAGTATAAATGATGGTGGACCAGAGGGAGCATGTTGGTGAACACATGGGGACAGCCTTACCTAAAGCTGCTTATCATAAAGACCTACGCTAGCAGTGACGGAAACGCAGGGGTTTCCCTCCCAGTGACGCCTGGTGCACAGGTGGACACTGTCACTGAGTTCAGCTGCTGTAATCCCGTCCATTGCGTTAAGAGGCTATTCGACTGCTAATCGGTGCGGTGAGGTACTCGCGACGTCACTGGCGGTGATTCATCAGGTGACCGAGTTTCCCCGCGAGCGTCCCCATCTGAAACCACAGCAAATCCCCACTGACTCACTCCACACGTCTCTGTGACCGTTCTAAAGATAAGCAGCAGTTTCCTAGAAAGCCTAAATGGGTGAAGCAGCAACAACACGTGGATCTGGAATGCTGCGGCGTGGACGAGAAGCTCTCGACTTACAGGAAGTCGAACAAAAGAGCAGGTCAGTTAGTATCACTGAGACAGATGTGCGTTCGTGCACATACACCACAGTGTAGGGTATCAGAGCGAATCAGACAAATAGAAGATTCGATCAGAACATTTGGTTGAAACCAAAGAGCCAAATTCCACAAAGGGGCCAGGACCACGTCATAAATCTGTCCAGGAAACCCTGGCGCCAGCCAGCCAGAAGTAAGCCTAACCAACCAACTTTCACAGCTTTGAACAACTTGCAACATTAAAACAAGAAGAACACAATTATTGATAATCCCAATTCAGGAAGGAGATTGTCAATATTGGGGCGAGAAACCCAAGATTAATGGTCAAAGATGCAGAACATCAGGACCATCACATGAGGAAACTTTGTTGGGTGGTGCTCCCCCACCCAAGACAAGAACCAGACCAAGTTCCTTCTAAATTCCTTTGTTCCTTGGAACATGCCCTTAGTTCACAGAATGGCAGAGACTGTCCATTTTACCTAAATATGCACCAAAATGATGCTTAAAAGGACTTATGAATGAACATCAGACCACTGAATAACTCCCTACTATGTATGTCACCCACACATTTGTCTATTATGTTCTAATCACTCGTTGTGTATGTCCTTTTTAATAACTATTGAATAGCTTAAGGGTTTATATTCATGTTTGGTATGTATGAGTTTGAAAATTCATGCTTTGAATGTTTCCACCAATCAATTCATTGTCAAATGCGTTGTATTCATGTTATAGGAATCATGGCCAAATTATACTCTGCAAGAGCGGGAAAATTCTGACCATGTGACTGATAAGATAACGTGCTGATTTATGTTTTGGGAGGAGAAACATAGCAATATCCCGAGTTAAGACAACATCTAATTGGTCAAGACACCATTTTGGGATGTGTCCAAAGCTGAGTTTAAAACCACAGGACACCATCAAATTTTGCTTTTAGTTTGGGCTTTTTGCTATTTCCATCGCTCCTAGCCATGCTTTTAGCCGTTGCTTTTAGCTTTTAGCTTTTAGCTTTTAGCTTTTAGCTATTGGTCTTCGCCATGCTTTTTGCGTTCTTTGAACGTTTCCTGGCTTGCACGCCAGCCACTCCTCTAGTGAAAACATGAGGAGACCGTCACATTTCTTTCTTTTACTTTAATCTTTTCTTTCCGTTGAGAGTTTCGTGTTCTAAGTTAAGTTTTGCCGCTAAGCCGTGTCTCAGACTTCGTGCCTGCCTCAAACTTCAACCAGCGTACACGACTCCATCCTCCAGCCAACGCCCAAGACATCACCTCCAACGACCACAGACTTCCAACCAATCAGCAACCTTGGGGAACCCCTTTCTGCAACGACGTCATCAAAGGAAACCCCTTTACACAAAGGCAACGCAAGTACAACCTCCAGATTCTAGCTGAACTGGTGCATTTAATATAAAGTTTAATACCCTCATTAAGAAACTCAACGCGAGGGTTAATTAAATGATTGATGGTTGTTCAGGTCTAAGCAATTGCATATACTTATGCTATAAACTTGGGATTTCATATTTTCACTCTTCTAAACTCACTCTTTCCTCCTCTCTCTCTCTTTCTGCGACTTGTATGAATGTGTGAATGCGCGTCTGTGTGTTAGATTAGTTTATATGTCTTAGGTTTTTCCAATAAATTCCTATTTATATTGAAAAGAGAAGTATCTTGTGTTTTGTGCTTATAAATTAATGTCTTAAACTGCCGACCTTGTTACCGTGCTAATAAATAGTGTTTTCACTATATTTTGGATATTAGTCCAGTACAGAATTGGTGTTATACGGCTCGCCAAATTAATCACTGGCCGATTTATTGGTCCGCTGTAAAACGGAGATTCTGTTCAATCTTAAATGATTCCCTTTGAGCAAAATTGACTTCTGTAGATCCCCTACAGTATAATGGTGGAGAATGCGGGCAGTTTAATCTAATTTTTAGGCATAAACCAAGTTATTTCATCTTTTCTATTGCTGCGGATGAAAGATGAGAAACTTCTGAGTCGATACGTGTGTGTGACGTAAGCAGCGCGCGGCCGCTTGAATGACTGAACGCTTGAATGCATGAGCGCAGAGAAGGTTGCAACTCGAGTTCGCGCCTCTCTTATAGACTGTAGTAAATGAATTCAAAGGTAAGATCTGAGATCGTACAATAAGGTCGAAATTGAGCGTGTTCCTCATTTTCTGTAATGCCTTGTTTATAGCTGAATTGATGTCATTGCGTGTTCCAGTGTCATTCAATAGCTATACTCCGGACCAGGGAATCTCAGTCACCGTTAGCTGAATAGAGCTAAACTGCAGTAATTCAAAGGGAAATAAATCGACGGATAAAAATAGTTTGAGCGTGTTCCTCAATCTATTTCTAAGGCCTTATTGTTCATAGATTGATTGTCAGTGCGTGTTCCATTGCCAATTCAACTATGCTATTCGACTCCCTGGGTTAAACATTAGAAATAATGCTTGCCTGTTTGTGTCTGTTCACTAAGTGAATTTAAGATACATATCTCGTGTTACACTACGTGTGTGATCTGAATGGGAGTGTTTTAAAAGCTTGATCAAGTAAAGTTAACTTTGAACCAACAGCGAAGAAACCCTGTTGTGTTGTGTTGTGTTTACGTGCCCAGAGAAATTGACACGTAGATTTACGATCCGCCGAGATCGATATCCTTGTTTCCCCTATTGTAGCGCCAAGCTGTATTTGAATACATTTCAAATCTAACTCTAAACGAACTAAGAGTTAAAGCGCCACATCGCAAAACCAACTAAAAGTGGTGTTATTTGTACAGTGTTGAAATGCGCCGACATTTCATTTAACATGCTTAACTGTACTTGCAATGCAACATTCATGTGCTTAGTCCACTAAAGTTTGTTTGGTCGCCATAGTTACGATCGTGACTCGGAAGTCTTAACCTACTTCCGGAGCAACTCTGAACTGCGCACGCGCAGCACGTCGACGTCATATGTAAACAAACTCTACGGTGTTGCTAAGCTAACGAAACTGTTGTGTTTACATTGAAATCTATGCTAAAGATTAGCCTCAAAGGTTAGCAGTTAGCATTAACATCTACTGGTTGTATACAGTGTGTTTGGGTAAAGCTAAAGTGATTTAACCCTTTGAACATCTTAACTAATACACCAGTTGGTCTCTTTCTATTTCTTATTTCTCCAATTTCTCACTTTTTACTACTTATTTGCATTTTACTAGAAATGGAAATACTGCTCCACAATTATTAATTGTGCCAAATTCAAATTTAATTCAAACATTAAATTTATTTGGAATCATTCAGATTTCCTCATCAGGTCATTTCATATGATCATTATTTCTAGTATTCTCTTACGCCTAACAGTTAATCATTGTAGGTACAAATAAGCCTTGAACTTTTAAAGTTTAAGTAAACTTATTCTACCTAACTGATTTATAACCCTTACTAATAGATTCTATTCAGAATCGCACTTACTCTTATTGCGTTTTACCCTTCCTTCTTCCTGTTTGGCTATACACTTAGCCTCTATATTTATTTATTGATTTCCTCTTTCATTTAATTCCATTTTGATTATTTTGCCATTTATTACTTTCAGTTCCACTTTATCTTACCTCTCTCTTTCCTCCTGGTATCCTAGTTCGGGAACGACACACCTGAGCCCTTAACAGGAGACATTGTTATCCCTCGCTACAAGTTCGAATAAATTAGGAAGACAACTCTCTTTCACTCAAATTTTATTGTTGTTTCATTAGTTGTAAGGCAACTATTAACAACGCTATACTCGTAGTTGGGCATAACAGCAACACAGTCTGTGAGTGGACCAGATCTACTCTCCTTTCCTGTCCTTCTACTCAAGTCTCTCCTGTTCTCTTCTGCTTTCTTCCCTCTTCACATTTTTAGGGACCTGTAAGAACCATCAATCGATTCTAAGTGAATGAAATAAACAATCTTGTCGAAGACGAATTATCCTTATGAATTTGATTGTAACCAAACCCTCCTTCATTCTTCCTAACCTCCCTGCATTTTAAAACGCATTCCAAATTTTTGCATCTCACCAAACGCTGAGATCAATTAATAGAGATAAGTGTCGAACAACCGTCGCTTTCGAAGCATCCCTGGTAGGCGGTCCAACTGTAAGGTGTACGGTGTCAATCCTGTCAGACTAAGAAAAGAGATATCAACATTATTATTGTATTCTTTTGTCTCAAACAGAGATATAATAATATTGTTTACCTTCTTGATAACAAAATCTAATCGGAAGATTCCCATTGGCAAAGGAATTGATTTATTACACTGAATTGTGTTTCACCTTTCTCTCTTTTTCCTCTTCCTCATTAGAGTGACGAAGTCTTCACATCCCTAGTCTGCCTAGACACCTTGAGACCAACACATCCATCACCACACTTCAATAGTGGTTCACAATCACTGACACAACATTTAGTTGTCCCACCACACATAGGCTTCTACACCACACAGATCTGTGTCAGTCCCTCTTCTCCTCAGTGCGCCAACATGCAGCATACTGCAGACCCCATCGCCCAAAGGGAAGATGTGAACACTTGGCTGAGAGGCATGACAGAAAGCCTCACCCCCAAGACCTTTGAACTGTTATTATTTCTAATAATAATCCTAATCCTGAGAAGACTCCTGACACATGATCCAAGCCAGAACAACAACCATGAGGAGCTAGTCAAGATCACAAGCTCCCTAAGCTATGCCTTCACAGCCCAGCTGCACCTGAGCGACAAGCACATCACCCACCTCCAAGAGGAGCTGACACGTGCCCAAAGCCGCATAGACAAGCTGGAAGTGAAAGTTCAAGATCAACTCAAAGCACCCAACGAGAGGGAGCAGGAAACAACGGAACAAGTTAAGAAGTTCCAAGCAGCCCTGGCAGCAGCTCAACGTGACCAACAACAAGCAAATGCTGCCCAGAAAGACCTGGTAAACAGACTTCAGTATGCCGAACAGCTACTAGAGAAAGCCAGGAAAAACATCAGAGACAAGAATGCTGAAATCAGTGCTTTAGAAGACCACCTTGAAAAGTACGGCACTGAAATTGACAATCTGACCCAACATCTAGATGATGCCAACGACGAGCTCTGCATGGTCAGAAAAGAACTCAAACAGGCTTATGAACTGAAACATCTCTCAGCCTCACCACTGCTGAGCAGAACAGACTCTCACGTCCAAGAACTGGCATCCAATGAAAGAAGCGAAGAGCCACAACCCAAAACCTCACCTGCCTTCGCCACAGAATTCTTTCCTGTCCCCGAAAGAACAGACCCCATCCAAGCAGACCTTCAAGCTGCACATGGGATGACCATCAAAGACCTAAGCAAGCTGTCTAACAACATCTGCAAGTTCAACCCGAACTCCAAAGAGAGCCACGACATCCAGGCTCACCTGCAAGATATCGACTTTCACCTGGAAATGAGACCTCATGTGACTGACAGAGACAGGTTGTACCTCCTAAGAGCCACGTCAAGTCCCGAGGTACGAAACTTCCTAGATCGACAACCCAGTCACACAAAGTCAAATTACCAGCTACTTCGTGAGGTCCTGATTAAAGAGTTTACAGACCCAGAGTCTGAATATGGACTGTTAACTGCTTTAGAAACCAAACAAGGTCGACAAGAGACTCCACAAGCCTACTACAACCGGCTCCGACAAGCCTACTTTGGTGCACACAACAAACCTGACCTTGAAGAGGATGTGAACTTCAAAACCCTCTTTCTAAAAAATCTGCACCCTGGAGTCAGTCGTCATCTAGGCATCATGGCCTGTCCTCGCTCCATGACTATCCAACAGTTGCGTGACCTAACACAAAAGGCCTACAACAAGCAGAAGATGGCCTCAAAGAAAGGTAACAAAACATCTACACTCTTGAACTCTGTCACCAAAGACTCAAGCCTCGCACTGGATGACACCCAGTGGCATCACGACACCAGAGTCCTCCATCAAGAGCACAGAGAACGTGACCCCCATTTCCACGACAGCTATCAGCCCAGCCGCTGCGAAAAGCCATGGGACAAGCTACGCTTCTCAGAAATCCCAAAAGAGAGGATCAACTGGAAACCTAATTGGACGTACCAAGCCAATCAAACGTCTCGTCCAACTAGAGTGGGTAAACGACGACAAAACCCACATCAGCACCACTCAGACATCCATGGTGCTAAGTATCCACAAGAACAACATGGCTTACCATCAGAAGACATGGAACAAGTCATGAAAGAACTGAAAGAGTTCCTTGAAAACCAGCTAGACACAAATGACTAGAAACATGAGTCATGTTCGCTGTGACCAGCGACAGAACGGAAGGCCGGCAACCACCTGGTACATCACCGTATCAGAAGATGACAAGCACCTGTTCATCAACCACCCAGAAAGAGCAAGTCTCTCACGGCCCACCGTTGATGTAAATGCTGAGGTACCAAACAACATCACCTCAGTCACTCATCACTCACTAAGAAACTGCAAAATGAACTCCAACTCCAAGAACCACATTCATGTCTGTGCAACAGCAACCACCAAAGCACAGAAGGTCGGAAGGTCTGCCACAACCAGAAGGCATCACAAGAGGAATGCACCATAGGAGACAAGGTTTTGCATCCCAGCTTCACACAGCCATGCCAAACCAAACCTCAGACTGTCTGCTAACGAACTTCCTGCCTTGCTGGACCGACCCCCATGAGATCATGGACACGCCCTCATCCAAGCCAAGGATGCAGAGAGCCAGTCTTCACTGACATGCAAGAAAAGGGGGGAGCCAAAACAGACTGAAACAGATCTGACCATACACTGCACTACATCATTAACACACAACATAACTACGTCTACTGATAACACATTCAACCAACATATTCTTCCCACAAGGAGAATATTCAAATCTTAGCTTAACGTAGTTTACACCCATCATGCAGGAACATGCAATTATCCTCACCACAGGTAGAACACCTGACACTAAGTCAAGGTACATGACACCCTAGCTGCACACAGCATCCTAGCACAACAGTAGTTGTTAGCCACACTAGGAAAACCCGCAGCTCCTTTGTTTTTGTTTGTTTTCTGTTACCTATCCCTTTCCTTTCTCTCTTTCTTTAGCAGGTGAAACTCCTAGCCACCCCACTGGGGTCAAAGGTCTGATATTAGGATTGACTCGCCACGCCTAATATCCACAAGCCACTCTAAACTGAATGGAAGCCAAAGAGCTCCATGCCCGATAGGTCAAACCATTTTACCACAAATGATTCACCAGAAATCAAAGGTGAACATTTCTAAATTAAAACCTATAAGAAACAAACAAATTTTAATTGCAAAATTTGATCAAAGAATCAACCTACCAAAACAAATTCGAACAACAATTTCTAGATTGAACTTGACTATTCTCAGTGTACTAAACTATGCTGGCTAGTTAAATGTAAGTGACTGTACCATAAATAACCTAATGCCCTGCACCAGTACAGTAACTGTCCTGGAGGTGTTGTCTTGTTGTTTGCTGTGTTGGTGTCTGCTTCTTCTGCCTTTGTTTCTCCAGCGCTCGCCGATGTCTTCATCAACCAACACATCGTCGACCGAAGGGGGGATATGTAGGGTATCAGAGCGAATCAGACAAATAGAAGATTCGATCAGAACATTTGGTTGAAACCAAAGAGCCAAATTCCACAAAGGGGCCAGGACCACGTCATAAATCTGTCCAGGAAACCCTGGCGCCAGCCAGCCATAAGTAAGCCTAACCAACCAACTTTCACAGCTTTGAACAACTTGCAACATTAAAACAAGAAGAACACAATTATTGATAATCCCAATTCAGGAAGGAGATTGTCAATATTGGGGCGAGAAACCCAAGATTAATGGTCAAAGATGCAGCACATCAGGACCATCACATGAGGAAACTTTGTTGGGTGGTGCTCCCCCACCCAAGACAAGAACCAGACCAAGTTCCTTCTAAATTCCTTTGTTCCTTGGAACATGCCCTTAGTTCACAGAATGGCAGAGACTGTCCATTTTACCTAAATATGCACCAAAATGATGCTTAAAAGGACTTATGAATGAACATCAGACCACTGAATAACTCCCTACTATGTATGTCACCCACACATTTGTCTATTATGTTCTAATCACTCGTTGTGTATGTCCTTTTTAATAACTATTGAATAGCTTAAGGGTTTATATTCATGTTTGGTATGTATGAGTTTGAAAATTCATGCTTTGAATGTTTCCACCAATCAATTCATTGTCAAATGCGTTGTATTCATGTTATAGGAATCATGGCCAAATTATACTCTGCAAGAGCGGGAAAATTCTGACCATGTGACTGATAAGATAACGTGCTGATTTATGTTTTGGGAGGAGAAACATAGCAATATCCCGAGTTAAGACAACATCTAATTGGTCAAGACACCATTTTGGGATGTGTCCAAAGCTGAGTTTAAAACCACAGGACACCATCAAATTTTGCTTTTAGTTTGGGCTTTTTGCTATTTCCATCGCTCCTAGCCATGCTTTTAGCCGTTGCTTTTAGCTTTTAGCTTTTAGCTTTTAGCTATTGGTCTTCGCCATGCTTTTTGCGTTCTTTGAACGTTTCCTGGCTTGCACGCCAGCCACTCCTCTAGTGAAAACATGAGGAGACCGTCACATTTCTTTCTTTTACTTTAATCTTTTCTTTCCGTTGAGAGTTTCGTGTTCTAAGTTAAGTTTTGCCGCTAAGCCGTGTCTCAGACTTCGTGCCTGCCTCAAAACTTCAACCAGCGTACACGACTCCATCCTCCAGCCAACGCCCAAGACATCACCTCCAACGACCACAGACTTCCAACCAATCAGCAACCTTGGGGACCCCCTTTCTGCAACGACGTCATCAAAGGAAACCCCTTAACACAAAGGCAACGCAAGTACAACCTCCAGATTCTAGCTGAACTGGTGCATTAATATAACGTTTAATAACCTCATTAAGAAACTCAACGCGCGGGTTAATTAAATGATTGATGGTTGTTCAGGTCTAAGCAATTGCATATACTTATGCTATAAACTTGGGATTTCATATTTTCACTCTTCTAAACTCACTCTTTCCTCCTCTCTCTCTCTTTCTGCGACTTGTATGAATGTGTGAATGCGCGTCTATGTGTTAGATTAGTTTATATGTCTTAGGTTTTTCCAATAAATTCCTATTTATATTGAAAAGAGAAGTATCTTGTGTTTTGTGCTTATAAATTAATGTCTTAAACTGCCGACCTTGTTACCGTGCTAATAAATAGTGTTTTCACTATATTTTGGATATTAGTCCAGTACAGAATTGGTGTTATACGGCTCGCCAAATTAATCACTGGCCGATTTATTGGTCCGCTGTAAAACGGAGATTCTGTTCAATCTTAAATGATTCCCTTTGAGCAAAATTGACTTCTGTAGATCCCCTACAACAGATTTTAAATCCCAAGAAGCTTGAGGCCTTTCCAGCGGAAAATGATGAGCAGAGGAAGAGATACAGTGATAAATGACTATCTGTAATGATGGGGAACAAGCTTAAATTCCTCTCCTAAAAAGGATGGGAGCCATCGGCTCAGTGGAGATCTAAACGCACCTACAGTATTGCTAACACAAACCAGACCGCTGTACGTTTAGCAAAACACAAGTGCAGATTGTCACATCATCTTAACTATGAAGCAATGACAGCTCCAGATTCTATAAACAGAAGCACACTTGAATGGTTTGATGTACTGCTAAACAGCAAGAAGTCATCCTGCACTTAAAATTGAGTTACTTGATCTCAGTTGAACTTGGCGTGACTTGCTTTGAGGTCTGTGAGCAAGAAACTCCTTTTCCTTCCTCTTTTACACTTCGGCCACTTTTGCATCGCTGTTTATAACACTTGCGCAAAATTCACAAGCCTGACCCAATTACTAAATTCAAAATTTATCTATATTATCATATCCATCCATCCATAGCATCATATTTATTTGTTCATTAATTTACCTATAGCGTCGTATCTATCCATGGCATTGTATTCATCCATACATCCATAGCATTGTCTACATCCATCTATGGCACTGTATTCATCCGTCCATCACATCGTATCCATCCATTCATCTATCGCATCATATCCATCCATCTTTCACTTTGTATCCATCCATCCATGGTGTCATATATATCCATTCATTTACTGATCCATCCATCTCTTTTGTATCATATCCATCCATCCATCGCATTGAATTCATTCGTTCGTTCATTCATTCATTCACTTATAGCATCATAACCATTCACTCATATTCATTTATCCATCCATCTAGCCATCCATTCGTCTGTCTATCGTTTTGTATCCATCCATGCATGATATTCATCCACTCGTTTATCCATCCACCCATCCATCCGTTTGCCTAGCTATCACTTCGTATCACCCGTCTATCACATAGTATCATCATTTCATCTATATATCCATGGCATCATATTTATCCATTTATTCACCCATCCATCCATCAGTCTATTCCATTCTATCCATCTGTCCATCCATCCATCAGCATCGTATTTATCCATTCATTCATCCATCCGTCCAACTATTGCATTGTATCCATCCATCCATCCATGAACAGCATCATATCCATCTATCCATCCATGGCATCGTATTCATCCATCCATCTATCCACCCATCCATTCATTTATCTATCGCATAGTATCCATCCATGGCATCGTATTCATCCATTCATCTATCCACCCTTCTATCCATTTGTCTATCTATCAGATCATATCCATCCATCTATCTATCGCATAGTATCCATCCATTCATGGCATCATATTTATCCACTCATTCATTCATCGCACTGTATCCATCTATCCATCCATCACATTGTAAATGTCGCTTCATATCCATTCGTCCATTGCAATGTATCCATTCATCCATCCATCGATCGCATTGTAACCATCACATCATATCCATCCATGGCATCGCATTCATCCACCCATCCATCAATCTATCTATCTATCTATCTATCTATCTATCTATCTATCTATCTATCTATCGGATCGTATCCATCCATCTATCTAATTGCATAGTATAGTATTGTATCCATCCACTCACCCATCCCTCGCAACCATCGCATCCTATCCATTTATCCATCCTTCAAAAACAAAGCATTATTTAAGTTTTAAAAAGTCAAGATTGTCGAGTTTTTCTTGACAAACCCATGGTTTTCTTGTTCAAAATTACAGTGATTTGAACTGTTTAATTCTGCTTCCTGAAATTAAAGTTGCAATTCTGCAGGCTGATGCAAATTTGATTAAAACTCAGGAATTAAATGTAATTAAAAGGCATTCTCCATTCAGTTCTGAATGTTGCACAACCCTGACTCAAGAAGCATGACTCAGTGAGGTCACTTAACATCCAAGAGTGTAAATGCTCGGCCTGACTGACCTTGAAGAACTGGTGATAGAAGAGAGATGCAGAAATCAATGACCTCTTGTTTTGCAGCCAGATGCTTTAAGTCCTACAAGTCATTGCTATAAAATTACACGTCAGAGACCTTTCCCCTCACATCACGGGACAGTACAGCTAAGACCCTAACTTTTGTCATTTTCACATGCGTGACTTCTGTCTACTGGCCTTCTCTTGCTGAGCTGTGCTGCAATGTAACACCAAACATTTGCTCATTTCATAAGACAAAAATAAGAGGTCAGGGACTCTCAAATGCACCAGCATGGTGAACATCACTAAGCAAACCCCTTGATATCTAATGACGCACAGCAAATGAGACATTGGGGAGACTGGAAAACCGCTCGCTTTTGAGTTCTCCGTGGGATGTTTCTCCCGCACTGGGACGTACGCTGTCCTTTTGTGGGATTTGGCCTGTTTTGACCTCAGAATCGTGACGAAAATCACAGAGTTACATCAGTTCCATCAGCACGATATCGTCCTAATGCACTTCTGCACAAGTGTGAGACCACACGGGTGCGTAAAGATACCTGAGCTTTAGCCGATACTGTCGGAGTAGTGTATTGTGATACGTCCTCCAGAGGAGAGATGGAGGGACAGAACGGATATACCGTATTACTTCACTGCCTACTCTAATATCCGACCCGCAACGCTGGGAGAATACAACCAAACTGCTCTGAAGGCTATTTCACTTGGATGGTCATCATGGGAATGTGCACTACATGTTAAAGCTCACCGTGATGTCAAATGATCGTGTGGATCGGAAAAGGATATTAAAAGAACATTTGCTTAGGCGCATTAACCACAAACATGCACGGATTGGCGCTTTTACTTAATTCTCAACACATTTAATTTCAGTAATATGTCTTTGCTAGTGAAACTGAATATTCAGCAGGAAATAACTGTGACATTATTGGTTAATGTTATTTTTTCAACCTCAGGCACCTGGATACATCAGTGGAAATGTTGTTATATTTTAATGAAAGATTATGGAAACTTTTTTGTAAGGTAACCTGATCTAATGAATTTATTCATCATTGAAGTACACCGGGTGAATTTTGATTTCATGCATTCTTTAAATTGAAAAAACAAATGTCCATCTATGGAGATGCTCAAATGAAAAAAAAAACTGAAATGTTGCAACTAATCAAAATACATTTAAGCACTGAAATTACTAACTGGAAATAAATAACTAAACGTAAAACTGAAATACAAATAAAACTATTTTTTGGTAACAAAATGAATTAGAAGTAAAATTAAAAAAAAAAAAATTAGATGAAGAAATGTATATACTAAAAATAATTTTAAATACTAAAATTACTAAAACTGAAGTTACAAAATAAGTCAAAGAGAAATATTAAATAATTAAAAATAATTAACATGAATTATTTTAATTTTAAATTAAAAAAGATAAAAACAAAAAATGTTAATACTAAATATAATTTTATATACTAAAGTTACTAAAACTGACGTTAAAAAAATAAGTCAAACAGAAATATTAAATAATTAAAAATAATTAAAATGATGAATTTAAATTTTAAATTTAAAAAGTAAAAAAAAAAAATATTAGATAAAAACAAAAAACGTATACTAAACAATTTTCTATACTAAAATTACTAAAACTGAAGTAAAAAAAAAAGTCAAACAGAAATATTAAACTCTTAAAAATAATTAAAATGATGAATTAGTTTAATTAAAAATAATTAAAATGGTGAAAGCACATAAAATGACAATGTTAAAATTAAATTAGTAAAATATATATATATATATATATATATATATATATATATATATGAATGCACACACATGTATATTTTTAAAAATATTTGTATTTATATATATTTATACTTGTATATAATTTATATTAAATATAAATATGGTAAAATAAATATATCTTATGTATAAATCTAACATATTTTTCCCTAATATATACACATATATGTGTGTAAACTTATTTTGAATGCAATTAATCACAATTAATCATGCTTAATCGTTTTGAAACCCTGAAAAATATACAAGTAAAAGCTCATTTGAAATTCTTATAAAAACTATAATACTAAATGAAAATAAAATAACTGCAATATTTTTTCTCTCAACAATGCAGTTTTAAGCTGCAGCTTACAGTCAGGTGCTTATTTTCTGGAAAATGTCGTAAAAATAATGAGTTTTTTTTAATCTTGCGCTGAACTGTCTCTTTAAACATAATAAAGACAGAATAACCCGGCAAGACGTGTCTCACACGTATAGCGGCAGCAGCGCACACTCTTGAGAACTCCTTCATCCAGCGGGCCGACCTGACACATCCGATCTGCTTCACCAGACGTCATGCCGAAGGCTTAACGTCACACGCGGCCCACATCAAAGACTGAGCGCTGCGTCACAGAGCAGCTGCACCTCTTCCCTTTTAAGGCACGACGGGGCCGGCTAAGTTTGGGGTGCGCTGGCAGGTATCTGTCCACCGGGGCCCCGTCTCTGAGAGGCTGACGCACGACAGGGGCCCGGGGTTCCTAGAGGGCCCTCTCTAATTGGCCTGACCGGCAACTGCAGGCACGTAGACGACAATGAGTTTATTTATAAAGGTGTCGAAGACACACGGGAGGAGAGAAAGAGAGATGCCCTTGGCCTATTTTGGCAGAGGTCGTCCCCGGATAGATCGCCGGGTCCAGAGAGACAAACGCAAGGGGGAGAGGAGTCGTTTTGGTGACGTGCCACGAGGCGTCAGGATGCACTTACGTCTTTCGGAGCGTGCCCAATGCGGCCCGCCGCACGTTTTCAGGTCAGAGCAAGCTGACGGTGTGAGCCGAGAGGAGAAAGAGACGTGCACTGGAGCGTGCTGCTGGGGCATCTGTTCTTTAATATGGTCCTGCAACAACACGGCTCATAGTAGAAAAGACACCGAAAGCAATGGACGCATGCATCGTTAATGCACGATAATGAACATTAAGATGTTTATTCTGGTGGTGGAATGCGTGAGCTATTGTGGTCTCTTGTGTTGTGAAGGGTCTCTAATGGCACATTTGAAATTTGACTCAAGCTCTCGACTGACAGGATTATGAGAGGCCAAAGGACCAGTGGTCAGCGCTGAGAAAAGAGCCACAGCTTTCTATGGGCAAAGATATTTTTACACCGCACTAATGCCACAGTTATGTCAGCCAACAACAAACACGCTAGACTCGCTCACATACACTAGCACTGGTCATCTACAGTTACAGAAACACAACTAAGTTGACTTTATTTACTTTCTCGTTCCTGGTATTACTGTGACTCAATAGTGCAAGTTTTTCCATATAAATATAAAACCTTTGACTTGCTGCGGCTAAACAACTTTCCTTTTCGTCTGACATCACTAAACCTTTGTTTTTCAACATCAACTTCAACCACCTGACTACATTCTGGTATGTAACGCCCACTTTTTCAATCCAGTCAATTCCGGATAAATAAAACTGGCCCAGTTTGGTGTCATTTCTTGTTATATCCTGTTTTACTCAGAAGGGTTTCACGTTGACTAAAAATTCACCATTTCCATGTTAGCATGTTTTTAAAACTATTAAAAAAATATTTTTCAGCAACTGAAATGAAACAGAAATAAAACAAGTTAAATAGAAATATTAAAAATTAATTAAAACGTCAAAAGCTTAAATGACTAAATGTTAAACTAATATTAAAATTAAAATGTAAACTAAAAAATATAAAAATACAAATTAATTCAGAACATTAATAAATACTAAACACTAAAATACAAATTATTGTATTTATAAACTAAGAAAAATCATATTTTTATAGAATTGTTTAACATTAAATACACACATAAATACATACACATATTAAAAAAAATATTTCAGCAACAAATCAGAAAACGAATGACAAAAGCTTATAAAATGACAATGTTAAACTAAAATTTAAGTAAAAACTAAACATAAAAATTACTAAAATACTAAAATAACTAAAGTGTGCGCGCATGTATATATGAAAAAAAATTATATTTTATCGAATTGTTTAACATTACATATATAGCGTTTTTATAACTTAAAATATTTTTCAGCAACTTATATTAATCAGAAACAAGTTGAATAGAAATATTAAAACCAATTCAAATCACAAAAGCTTATAAAATGACTACTTTAACTACAATTTAAATGAAAACAAAAAAAACTATACAAATTAATTCAAAAAAATAAATACTAAAACAATACTAATCAAAGTGTGCGTGTGTATATACACACACACAAGAAAATATAAGACAATAAGAAAATATAAGAAAATAAATGTTTGATAGAATTGTTTAACATTACATATATATAGCATTTTTAAAACAAAAATATTTCTCAGAAATTAAACACTAAAATGATACTAATCAAAGTATGTGTAATTATATATATTATTAAATTAAGAAAAATTATATATCCTTATAGAATTGTTTAACATTATTAAATAACGTGTATATACATTCTATGCCAAAAAAGCACAAAACTGTCTTTTCTGTCATACGATGCACAAAACATTTCATTGTATATTTAACTTTAAAAAACTGCTAGACCGGAGTTAGGACAGCTTTAAAGTCAGAAAAAATAATATCAGCCACTACCAGCCTTATACTTCCAAGTGAGTGTATACCAAAACATTACTACATTTACTATAAATATTAAATCTTAACAACTAAAAAATATATATATATATATTGTGGCAGATATCAAACTATGAGACTATGCTTTTCAGATGAAATTGTATGCAGGCATGCCATTGCAGAAAGCAACGACGAGTAAAACTTTACCAGATTCCCTCGGTGTTCCTGAGAGAGCTGGTGGAACGTGAGCGCGGTTTCATAACGATACTCATGGCCAAGCGTGTGTCGTCGTCTCTCGCTTTTCCCTAGACCTCGTCAAAGTCTGTCCTGCTCCGTGATGGACATGCTCTCTCAGATAATCCAGCTCTGTGCTCAAACTATGCAGCTGCAGTGAGAGTCTCTGTGTCTGCAGGCTAGTGAATATCACGTTTCTAGTCCTGCTCTCCTCCTCTACTTTCTTTTCCCTGGGTTGCAGTGGCCTAGCAGTGGGAGTGTGTGTGTGTGTGTGTGTGTGTGTGTGTGTGCGCGTGTGTGTCGGAGGGGGATAAACCCTTCGGGTCCTGCGTGTGTGTTTGTGCCGTATCTCAGCGAGGGAACCAGAGCGGACGGCTTTAGGGAGCGGAGGGGGTGGAAATGCAGCTGGTGACGGCGTCAGAGCCCACTTCAGGACACACACACACACACACACACACACGCTAACCATGACAAGACAAGAACAACATGACCCACGGGAAAAGAAAAACCACCAATGAGGTCTCTTTAGCATCTCAAGTCATTCTCCAAGACAGCATTACGATATATTGAGAGCAAAGTGAGACTTTTAATTAAGCCTCCTGCTTCTCAGATGTTTCAAATTGTGCTCAAATTTGCCAGAATATCAAAAACAGTGTTGTTTTTGTTAACTAAAACTACTTTTCTATAAATGAAATGAATCAGAAGTAAAATAAGTTAAATAGAAATGTTAAAAATGACAAAAGCACATAAAAATTACTAAATGTTAAACTAAAATGAAAGAGAAAACTGAAACATAAAAATACAAATTAATTCCAAATATTAACATATACTAAAATAATACTAATCAAAGTCAGATCTTCACATATGAAAAATTAAAAAAAAAAAAAACTGTTTAAAATAAATATTAGATTAAAAATTAATTAAAATTAGGAATTCGACAACTGAAAGTTCTACTAAAATCACTAAAACTGAAGTAACAATTAAAGTTAAATAAAAATATAAAAAAAAAAAATTAAGACAAAAAGGCATATTACTAAATGTTAAACAAAACAAAAAAAAAAATTAAATAATACATAAATACTAAAATAATACTAATCAAAGTCAGATCTTTACATATGAAAAATAAACCAATTGAACAAGCAGGCATAAAATAAAATATAAATATTAAATGACAAAAAATATAATGAAAATCAGAAATTAGACAACTGAAAGTTCTACTAAAAATCACTAACACAAGTAATACTTAAAGTTAAATTGAAATACAAAAAACTAATTAAAAGACAAAAGCACAGAAAATAAAATAGTTAAACTAAACCTAAAATGAAAAAATACAAGTTAATTTAAAATATAAATAATTAAAGATTATTTATAAAACTTCAATAGAAATATTAAAATAAAATGACTAATGAAATAAAATAAAAATTAAAATAAAATGAAATAAAATATAAAATTTAATTCAATTAAAATGAGAACTGGAAATATGAAAAATGTTAATTCAAAATATCAAAAAGTCGGATCTTTATATTTACAAAATATAAATATTAGATTTAAAAAATTAATGACAATTAGAAATTAGGCAACTCAAAGTTCTAAAATTACTAAAACCAAAGCAATAATTAATGTTAAACAGAAATATTAAAAACTAATTAAAAAGAGAAAAGCACACAAAATGACTAAACGTTAAACTAAAATTAAGTAAAATTAAAGTTTTTTTTAAAAAAAATTACTAAATGATAAATACTAAAATGAAACAAAAGTCAGATCTTACATTATGAAATCTAAAACTAAACTTCATTTTTTGCAGTTGAAAAAGCAAAAATATAAATAGTAGATGATTTTTTTTTACTACAGTTAGAAAAGCTGCCAAATAAGTACAAATTATAAAATTACTAAAACTGAAAATAAAGTTAAATAGAAATATTAAAAAATAACAAAAGCAAATAAAATGACTAAAATGAAAAATAAAAGTAAAATTAAATTCAAATGATAACTGAAAATGTAAAAATAAATGTTAATACCAAATATTAATAAATACTTTATAAATAATAAAATAACAGAAATTACAGAAGTCAGATCTTTCAGTAAAAGTTGGAAAAATCACATTTAAAGAGGCAGAGATCTCACTATGAGCTCAAACATTTCTCATCAAACTCTTCCCATACTAAATCATCTAAGCTCTGATTTCTACAATTTTAGGAGAAACATCTGAGAAGTCTTTGCAAAAAATTTCCATGATGCAAGGGTGTTCTGCGTGTTTTATGTGGTTGGCCCATGTGAGAGGAGAGAAAACACAGTATAAAAAAAGAAAGTGTGAGAGAGAACGAGCCTATTCATGGGAAAGCGATAGAGGAGGAGAAGAGCTGGAGTGTGAATGACAGTCTTGACAGGAGTCAGGAGATACAGAGGTGTTTCTGAGAGTTTTAGTGGACTCCACAGAGCTGTTGTGTTTCAACTAATATATGTTCCAATTCTTTATAGTCCAATTTAGCTTGGACTACAAGTTTAAGAATACACAGCATTCATATTTAGTACGTAACACCCACTTTCAAGCACCCGACTACATTCCGACTTCCTTTCTCTATTTTTTAAGAGCGCGCGCGCGTGCGTGTGTATTCTGCATGATGTGCTTTACTCCACACTTCAACTTCCTCAATGCTGAACTCGAGATGCTCTTACTGGCACTCTTAGATATGGGAACGCAACTGAATTTCCGTACATGCGAGTGTGTGTGAGTGATACTGCCCAGCAGACCGTATCTGATCTAATAAAAAGACTTACTGATCCATGAAGTAGCACGTAACATCGGAGGATTTAGGTTGCGACATCCACTTCTCAACACTTCTCAACCTTAAACACACACGTCCACACGAACCGCTCCTGACTTTAAACATCCATCCGTCATTACAGTCCACATGGATTCCCAGCAGACAGTGTAATTAAAGCAATTTGTAGAGCAGATGTGACATCGATCATAATAACCGGCCCGGGGATGACAAAAAAAAACAACTTTTTTCACAGTAGAAAGCAATGTTATGGATTGTGGACTTGGCCAAATGCGACAGCCTACATTTAGAAAGGTCTTAATGATGGATTTGTTTCTTGCAAACACGCAGCTTTTCACAAGATGGAGTGGTGTGGATTATTTGTGCATTATTGTATTGTTTATAATCAGCAGTTTGGACTTTCATTCTGACAGCACCCATTCACTACAGAGGATCCATTAGTGAGCAAGTGATGCAATGCTACAATTAAGATCAGAAGGGTCTTATCAGTCCCATATAGCAGTCCATTATATGGAGAAAAATCCTGAAATGTTTCTTTACGACTGAAGAAAGACAGACATGAACATCTTGGATGACAAGGGGGGGGTGGGGGGGGAGTACATTATCTGTAAATTTTTTGTTCTGGAAGTGGACTTCTCCTTTAAGTAAATGAAAAAAAAATCTAAATAGACATACAGACAGCCAGTCAAATTAAACAAATTAAACAAATTCATTACACGATAATGTCACCTGCGTGACTGATACAATATAAAGTCATATAAAGTCATAAAAATCCATTCACTGCCTCCTGATTATTCTTGGCAACACTGTTTAACATCAGTGTGATTACAACTGTTTTGCATTTCCTGGAATCCAGCACTTCAGCATACATACAAAAACCCTGTTCAACGGTTTTTGGAATAACCAGACTCATTGTGCTCTGATAGCAGATGGAAAATTGTGTGCACAGTATTAGCAAAGTCTCATGACATTCTGATGACACACGTCAGTTGAGCAGTAAGTGGCATGCGGGTTGTCTTGTGGCTTCAATTTTTTCTGACATGCACCATGGGCAGACAGGCCAAGCAACACTTCAACAATTCATGCAAGAAGGTGGATAAAGTACATGCATGTTGATATGCACACACACAATGCCATTACGCTTTTTCTGATCATGCCACAATTATTTTTAAACACACACATTCGACTCATTTCAAACAGAAGCATATGCATGCATTTAACGTACAGCTATGAAGGAGAAAGTATGCATGCTGCTGAACAAACAACGAGCTGCAGAAAAACAGCAGGAGGCCCTCTGGTGGAGAACACAGAAATTGATAAAACTGCACTGTTTCATTAGTGGTGGGAATCTTTTGACATAACATGAACTATAATAATTAAACATTAAAACACAGTTACTGAGCTGCTATTTGAGCCATAACATTTGTTCCTCTAGAATAACTAGCCGTGTAGTAAAAGTCTAAATCTCTTAAATTTCTTTGTTCTCTTCTTAAATGTGGGTTTTTCGTAAGTGCAAAGGAACAGTTGCATCAATAACTTTGATGTAACACTTGAGGTTTTCTTGTAAAGGAAACAAAAAAAAAAAAGCATCAGGGCAATTTATCAACATACTGGGCTAAAACCAGTTTCCTCTTTCAAAATGAATCTCACACGATTTCCCACATCCTAAACTGATCTGCTGTGGTTGTTAATGCAAATAAAATACATTAAACACCAGCACAAAATGCACCATATGACATTCAAACAATTAAATGTCACTGAAAAGCACATTAGTGTTCAAAAGTTTGCGGTCACTGAGATTTTTTTTTATGAAATAACACTTTTATTCAGCCATGATGCATAAAATTGATCAAACACTATAGTATTAACACTTCCTGTTTTCAACATTAACAAAATTCAGAAATGTTTCTTGAGCAGCAAATCAGGATATTAGAATGATTTCTGAAGGATCATGTGACACTGAAGACTGGAGTAATGATGCTGAAAATTCAGTTTTGGATCACGGAAATAAATTACATTTTAAAATATATTAAACTAGAAATCAGTTATTTAAAATTATAATAATATTGCAAATTTTTACTGTTTTTTTCCCATATTTTTGATCATATAAATGCAGCCTTGGTGAGCAGAAGACTTTTAAAAATGACCTCAAATGCTTGAACTATATAGCTGCAGTAATTATATATAAAAATATAATTAAAAATATAATTATATATATATATATATATATATATATATATATATATATATATAAATACAATATAATATAATATAATATACACACAAAAATGAAAAGTCAAAATTTTACATGCTAATTATGAACAACGCCTTTGTAAATTACGAAAAGAATTTAAAATACTGCATGTCTAATAGTCCAGTGGAGTACTGTAAGCAATGTCCAGAATTTGAAGAAAAAAAAAAAAAAAAAAAGAGATATAGAGCAAGCCTTTTTCTCAAACTTCACCTGTCTCTGCAAGCGACAAAACATCACAGCAAACCACCCCCAACTTCTGCCAGCTTACCACAGAAAAACACACTTGAGCAAAGCAGAATCAGCTTATCTCACTGTGTCAGGCAGCAGATCGAGACACCTCCAGTATGCAAGTCATGAGCGTTTCTGAGCGCGTACGCTACCTGTAGGACTTGAGCAGGCGCTTTCGTTTCATGCCTCTGGTTACGGCTTCGCTGGGGGCGATGAAGTCGCCCGTAATGTCCTTCTGCAAGTCCATGGGTTTACGTCTGAGCTAGAAGCCTCGTCTTGTGATGTCAAGTGTTTCCTGGACTGTCTGGGCTGCACAAACTCCTCCCCTTTCACACGAAGTGACAGATGTCTGCATGTGGCCTCCGTTAACCCTGGCTCCGCCCCTAGGGTAATCTGATTAGCACTTAGGGACACCGAGTCCAAGCGAGGGCTACTCTTACCTCCAGCTTTCCCTCAAAGTACTGCGCTAGTTTCTTGTGTACACACCACAAACCCTGCATCTGTTGAGCCACCACTTTTTTAAAGGGACAGTTCACCTAAAAATAACAATTCTGTCATCATTTAGTCATTGCAAACCTATAAGAATGTGTTAATCTTTGAAATGCAAATAAAAGACATTTAACACGCTAAAAGTCCAGGTCCATTTAAAGGGCAGGAAACAACTTTGAAGATGAAGGTGTTAAATGAATCCATATGAATCGAGAGGTTTACTCCAAGTCTTATGAAGAGATATGATCGATTTATAGGATGAATTAATGCTTTTTTCACATCTCAACAATGACTGACACACATTCTCTCTGAAAAAAGGTACAAAGCTGTCACTAAGGCAGTAACCAAAGGTACTGTACTCCAGCTGAAAGGTACATCCTGGTACTGTATCTTATTAACAACTAATTTTAGTAGCTGAAGTATAAATGTTTGTACCTTTCGAAAGGATACTGACCCAGTGACAGTTTTGTACCTTATTTGTTTGCAATTTATTTTACAGTACGTGCACTTGTGTGTACTTACAGTACACTTACCTAAAAAGAACTGGTATTATAAGGTCATTACATGGGTTAAGGAAAGGTTTAGGGGTAGTAACTAGTTTATCCCAGTTAGTGAATCACTATATTAAGTACATAGCACATACATGAGAAGCAGCACTGTAAAACAAAGTACTGCTTTTTTCTGAAAGTGTATAGTAGGGCTACATTCAAATGAATAAATAATAAATTAGCTTGAAATGCAATATTTTGAAACAATATATTTCATATTAGTTAGGTTGGGTGAAGGCTGCATGTACTGTATGTTTACTATAAACTACAGCAGTTAGAAGAACAGAATAGTAGAAAAACATTGTATACTAGGTATAAAAGCTGAAAGGCACTTCTTTGCATCATTTTTACCCCAAATGGTGCATGTTAGCACCTTAAATATAATCAGTACTTTAAAACAACATATTAATACAAAGTGTACATATTAATACCTTTTGAAAGGATAGAACCCCAGTGACAGCTTTGCATCTTTTTTTCCTAAGAGTATATGGTAGTATGCTTTTCCAAACATCGCCAAACATCGTTAAATTTAAATTAATAAATAATGAAACACTATGATTTAGGTTGGGTGAATACTGTATGTACTGTATGCATACTACATACTGCAGCAACAGTGAGAATAGTATTGTAGAAAAGCATATTAACAGGTATAAAAGCAAAAAGACACATCTTTGTACCATATTTACCCCTAAATAGTACATTTTAGTGCCTTATTTTCTGAGAGTATATAGTATGCTTTTCCGAACATAGCCGAGGAGGGCTAACTTTAAATTAGTAAATTACTAAATAATACATTTGCTTTAATTGCAATATTTTGAAACCATATTCATCATTATGTTGGGTGAATAACGCATGTATTGTATGCATACAATACACTGCAGTTACAGTAAGAATAATACAGTAGAAAAGCATGTCGTATATTATGCATAAAAGTTAAAAGGTACATCTTTGTACTCTGTTTACCCCTAAATGGTACATGTTAGTACCTTAATACATATTAGTATAAAATAAAAAAAAAATAGTACCTAAAGTGTACATATTAGTATCGGATACGACTCCGATAAGATTTTTGTACCTTTTTTTTTCCTGAGTATACAGTAGTATTCTTTTCTGAACATAGCCAAACAGGGCTAAATTTAAATTAATAAATAATATATTTGCCTAAATTGCAATATTCTGAAACGCCACATTCAAAATTATTTAAGGTTGGGCGAAAACTGTACGTACTGTAACCATACTGCAGCAATAGTATAGTAGAAAAGCATATAGTACACTCAGAAAAAGGTACAAAATTATCACTAGTCTGGGACCCTAAGGTACAAAAGCTAAAGATACATCTTTGTATCATATTTGGTGCATATTAGCACCTTTTCAAAACATACCACCCTGGTGACAGTTTTGTACCTTTTTATTTTCTGAGAGTATAGTAGTATGTTTTTCTGAACATAGCCAAACAGGTCTAAATGTTTAGTAAATAAATAATATATCTGCTTTAACATCAGCATTCCGTAATGCCATTTTCAAAATTAATTAGGTTGGGCAAACACTGTATGTATGCATACTATACACTGCAGCAATAGCATAGTAGAAAAGCATACTACTATAGTACACTATAGTACCCTTGATCACAAAACCAGTCTTAAGTAACACAGGTATATTTGTAGCAATAGGGTCAAAATTATCGATTTTTCTTTTATGCCAAAAACCACTGGGATATTAAGTAAAGACCATGTTCCATGAAGATATTATGTAAATTTCCTATCGTAAATCTATCAAAACTTAATTTTTGGATTAGTAATATGCATTGCTAAGAACTTTATTTGGACAACTTTAAAAGGTAATTTTCTCAATATTTAGGTTTTTTTGCACCCTCAGATTCCAGATTTTCAAATAGTTGTATCTCGACCAAATATTGTCCTATCCTAACACACATACATCAATGGAAAGCACATTTATTCACCTTTTAGACGCATAAATCTCAATTTCAAAAAACTGACCCATATGACTGGTTTTGTGGTTCAGGCTCACATATAGTAAACATGGAAATTGAACGTGCATGTGTGATGTGCAACAACCAGTGAGGTTTGTTCAAGCATGTGATGCACGTATGAGCTTCCTGTGTTTACCAAATGCGATTCGCTCTACAGCATGTATGTGTATTAATGTGTGAATAAAGGCCTAAATTAATTCTGCTCACCATATAAAGTGATCAAGACTTCACAAGACTTTTTAAACCACTAGATTCATAAGGATTCAGTTTATGATGTCTTTTTGGATCTTCTAAGTTTTAGTTATCTGGACCGAAACCTCTCAGGTTTCATGAAAAATATCTACGATTAACCAAAGCCTTAGGTTTGGCAGCCACGCAAGAGTGCGTAAGGAGTTTTCATTTTTGGCTGAACAATCCCTTTGAAGTGACTGCACCACATCTGCATGCTTACAAACCCAAAACCTCACATAGCACAGCATAAACATTGTCACAAGCGAGGTAGTGAAAGATTTGTGGGTGATATCCTCTTTCCGATTCACCTTTACATATGACCACGCTCCCGTTTGGCCGCAGGCTGTGTGTAATTGAAGTTTCCTGCTCTCTGTGGTCGAGCGGCGGGTGCGAGCGCCTCAAGTTCGTGTAAGACCGTGGGGGAGGAAGTGCATTGGTATAATTCCTCCTGATGGGCTTGTGTGGATCTGAAAGCGAACCATGTTTAGGCCAGAGAAGAACAAGCCAAAGCTCTTTGTGTTTATTCACTCTAAGCCCATCAAGTCATCAGCAGGTTCAGCGCCTGCGTTAACTGGCCATCATCTGCGCAAACCGAGTCGCTCGTTAAATCACAAACGGGCGTTTGGACGACACTCGGTGAGCGTCTCGAGGAAACGCTTTGACCATCTCAGTTGTTCTGTGATGAAATGCGCTGATAGGGCAAATTCTCACAGTCTTAAGCAGCTTTGCTCCTCACATAACAGAGCAATCAGATTACAGCTGACATTTACAAAGTTTAGCGCAAACAGTTAGCGTAAATGTAATTCCTCCAGGCTTCAGGTGAACAAACAACTTCAGTGTGCTCCTTATTTGATTTTAAGGAAAAGACTGAATGAACAACAAACAACTTAATAAACTTCTTATTTGTGATGCCAAGAAACAACAAGTGATGCCTGCCTGTGCACAAAGTGAAGCTACAGTATGACGTTTCTATGCAGTAACTAGTTCTCTTCTCAATAAACCACATGATTTGATGCATCATTCATGTCAGTGTGGGGTGATTAAGTTCTGTACTAAAGTATAATTTACAGTTTCAGACTGACCCCAACTTTAAGAACAAGCAGTAGTTACTGATAACCACAAAATAAACTGAAATCTTCACCATGTATTTGTCTACGTTAATGTCAATTTGTTAACATTAGTTAATGCATCTGGTATCATGGCCTAAAATAAAATAAAATA
>VONZ01000948.1:162500-210000 GCA_012976165.1 Labeo catla
CCACTCCGCCACCTGTGTCCCAGCGCCCCGCACTCCTCTACCTGTCCTCATCCACGGCCTTACGTGAAAGATGACTGGAGCTTGAGAAATGTGGAAATTACAACAAAAACGGGTTCAATTTTAGGCCCTTGTTTACACCTGGTATATAGGTCTGTTTCAGGTAATCAAAAGTGGTCAACCGAGATTTAAGACTGTTCACTGACAGCGGTTTGTGTGATGGAAACAAAAAACATTTAAAACTGAAATTGAAACTCGTTTTTTGAATTTGAATGGAGACCTCAAACAAAAAAGTAGAAAAAACAGTAAATTTGTCAAGACAAACTGTTAATGCTCACTGAAAAAAGGCCTTTAAAAGTTTTGAAAAAAAGTTTAAAATGGAAGGAAGGAAGGAAGGAAGGAAGGAAGGAAGGAAGGAAGGAAGGAAGGAAGGAAGGAAAGCAAGAAAGAAAGCAAGAAAGAAAGCAAGAAAGCAAGCGATAGATAGATAGATAGATACAATAGAACGACTGACAGAACGAACAAACGATAGAATGAATGAACGATACAAAGATACAACAAACGATAAATTAAGAGAATGACAGAATAGAAAGAATGATAGAACTATAAAATGATAGATATAGGATGACAGAACGAATGATAGAATGATAGAACTATAGAACGATATACAGAACAGAATGAACAAATGAATGCACAAACTAATGAATGATAGAATGACAACGAACAATAGACAGACAGACAGATAGAACAAATGATAGAATGAACAAACAAATGAACAAACAAATAAAACGAATGAACGGATACATAAAACAAAATAGGATAGACAGAATGACAGAACAATAGAATGAATGATAGAACAAACTATAAAATGCTGTAGAACCATAAAATGCTAAATAGCATGACAGAACTATAGAACGATATATAAAACAACAGAACGAAAGAATGAACGAACAAACTAACAAATGAATGATGATGGACAGAACGACGAAAAAATGATAGAACAACACATACATAGACAATACAACTGATAGAATGACAGAGTAATACAACGAATGATAGAACAAACGATAGAGCTATAGAACAACATATAGAAAAACAGAACGAACGAATGAACAAACTAACAAATGAACGAACAAACTAACCAACAAACAAATGAACGATAGAATGACAATAGAATGAATGATAGAACAATAGTAGAATGATAGAATGAACAAACAATAGATAGACAGATAAAGCTAAAATGATAGAATGACAAAAATATAACGAATGATAGAATGAACGATAGAACTATAAAACAATATACATAAAAACAGAATGAACGAAAGAACAAACTATGAATGAACGAACAAACTAACGAACAAACAAATGAAAGATAGAATGACAATTTACAAACCAGCAAACGATAGATAGATAGATAGATAGATAGATAGATAGATAGATAGATACTTGTGTCTCACTGGTTAATGCATTTTCACTTGTAACTAGCAAGTTAATGCAGGAGAAGTGAGAAGTGTCAGCGGGTGAGCGGCTGGGGTCCTGTTATGTCAATACAACAGCTTCCTGACCGATAAAAGACACCAAGCAACTCAGGACTGCCGTCTATGAAACTGAGACTTCTGAACAATGGCTCACTTAACCATGTTTGTCTTGTTGATGGTGAAACTGTGATTTATGAGCGGCTGACATCAGCGAACAATGCAGCAGTAAGCTGACTGATGACTGACGAGTTATGCTGCACTACATACACAGGCTGGTGAAGCTGCGTTACGAAACCCTAGAACAGTAGACATAGACACAAAACTAAAGTGAATCCAGATGTCTTTGGGAATTGGACATCCTGAAAGATCACTGTGTCCTCTGGAAGAAGCAAAAGGCTTAGGACTGCTGACCCAGGATTGTTTGGGAAGCACCAGTGGAATGTTTTTCTTAGATCAAGTTAACTAGCCTCTGTTTCAGCTCAACGCACCGACTCTGCCTAATAAGGGAGGTGGCGTCTTCATTTATATGAGCTCTTCATTGACGCCACACGGTGGTTTGGTCAAGCAGGTACAGTTACAGCCACCAGCAGATACTGTAAGACAAGACGACCGTCTACTGACATCATAAGTCACATGATACATGCTTTTAACTTAATAAACTCATCTTTTATTTTCCACAGTCATCATGATATTCTTTGATGGCTATGATTTGCTGGAGCTCCAAACAACTCTAAAACAATGAAATTAAGCAGAAATAAAGCAGCAAATCAGCATATTAGAATTATTTCTGAAAGATTATGTGACACTGAAGACTGGAGTAAAGATGCTGAAAATTCAGCTTTGCATCACAGGAATAAATTAAATTAAATCAAACTGACTAATGCTATAATAGTAGTTTCTAATCAAATAAATACCTTACTTACAAAATAAATCGCTTTGAATAAAATTGTCAATAAAATGCAGTAAATGTACAGTAAATGTGAAAAACCCATCCCTGCAGTATACACGTGTCAAACTTGTTTAAAAAGGTGCAAGGGTGAAAGACGTAGAGCCAGAGGTGATCTCCTAAAGCTCTTCAGTGGATCAAATTCACAGTCAAGGCAGGTTCAGCTTGACGGATGTGACTATGAATGCTGTGAAACAAGTTTTAACTATCTAGATGTAACTGAGCTATAATTAGCAACAGAGTTCTGACATCACACAGCTTTAACCCTGTAAAGCTTGACATACGAAACATTTTAAAAAAAAAAATAATAAATAAATAATAATAATAAATAAAAATGATAATTTAGAGGCCTTAAAAATTTGTCAAATAGGATACAGTAAGCTTTATAGGGTTAAATAAAACTCTCTTTCATTTTCCGTGATGTCTGCTAAGCCTAATTTGCCATCAAAGGCTGTCAGTTTGTCTTTCCATTTACTCTACTCATTAGAGCGATGCGGTGAAGACAGACGCCACTCATCCCGGAAGCGTGTCGGTGGCGCCCTGTAATAAGAGGGATACGTTTCTTTCTAAAGGCAGGTTTAATTAGTGACTGCCATGTGGCCGATCACCTGGGATGAGAGAGTTACCGTTACCGGCGTGTTCTGCCAGCTTCAGCGTCTGGGCTTCTGTCTCACTCCGTCTCACTGCTTTAATGATCCTCTCCACAGGAGACCACGCTTTCACTCCCTCAGCGCGTCACATCTCTAGGACCCGCTTGGCAAGCGCAGTGCCGACAGCCTTCTTATTGAAGTTGCCGTGCGGCACATTTTTGTCACGGACGACACAAGCGCTTGTCAGGTAGAATTTAGCATCATGGGCCCTTTCCGATGGCGATGTTTAAAATAAAGGTTCCAAAAGAGGGCCATTGAAAAATCTTATTGGTTCCCTTTAGTTTACAGAACCTTTCAGTGAACAGTTCTTAAAAGAACAATTTTTATTAGACAATTTTTATTAGAGAGTATCAAAACATATTAAGTTGTCCAAATGAAGTTCTTAGCAATGCATATTGCTAATCAAAAATTAAGTTTTGATATATTAACAGTAGAAAATTTACAAAATATCTTCATGTAACATGATCTTTACTTAATATCCTAATGATTTTTGGCAAAAAAGAAAAATCAATAATTTTGACCCATACAATGTATTTTTGGCTATCGCTACAAATATACTCATGGTACTTAAAGGGGTCATCGGATGCCCATTTTCCACAAGTTGATATGATTCTTTAGGGTCTTAATGAAAAATCTCTAATATACTTTGATTAAAAATTTTCAATGGTTTTGTAAAACAACGCCCTTTTTACCTTGACAAAATGAGCTCTGCAAAAATCATCTTATTCTAAGGGGTTGTTCCTTTAAATGCAAATGAGCTCTGCTCACCCCGCCCCTCTCTTCTCTCTGTGGAAAGACGGTCTTGTTTACATTAGCCCCATTTAGCCGCTAAACTTCCTAACTACCACGTTATAAGGAAAGACGATCGCAAAGATTCTTAAAGAAAACGCTTATACTCACTTCTGCTGTAAGTGAAGCTGGATCATGAATGATTCGCGCGAACATAGACGATATATGTAGATCAGGAGGCGCATTCCCATCACAAACAAATGTAATCCACTGCATCTTCAGCGGCTCAGATGTCGGGAGTAAATGACGACCACTATGTTCATTATTACATCCAGCAACACAACACCTCAATCACTCAATCAGAGATATTCTTGTGTAACATACATCTCTGCTCTGGCATCGAAACATGGAAAGTTACTGGACTGTGACAGCTGATCTGAGGTGAGAGCTCATGTTAATCAACTATTGTGGGAGTGGCCTCTGTGGGTGTGACGCCACAATGACAGGAATCTGAGAACGGCTCGATTTGAAAAAGGGGATATTATTTTTACAGATGAATTAAAAACCACTGCATGGATTTTTATCATTATAGGGTAGATTTGTACATACACTGCCAACACACAGTAATGTTCAAACAACATGTAAAAGTGAACTTAGCATCCGATGACCCCTTTAAGACTGGTTTTGTGGTCCAGGGTCACATTTCAAAAATCTCAAGAACCTTTTCCAGTATAAAGAACCATTTGTGGAATGAAAAGTTTCCATGGATGTTAAAAGAACAGTTCACCAAAAAAAACTGAGTTTGTTGGAAATTTATTAGTGCTCAGGTCATCCAAGATGTAGATGAGTTTGTTTCTTCATAATATTTGGAGAAATGTTGCATTGCTGCATTTGCTGACCGATGGATCCACTGCAGTGAATGGGTGCCGTCGGAAAGAGTCCAAACAGCTGATTAAATCATTGCAATAATCTACAAGCAAGTAATCCACACCATTCCAGTACATAAATTAACATCTTGTGAAGGAAAAGAGAAACTATTTTCTGACCAACATAGTCCGTAGGCAATAAAAACGCTTCCTCCAGTGAAGAGATCGATCCTCTGTTGTCCTCTCACATCAAAATCAACTAACATATTTGTTTAGAGCTGTTTTGGCTTGTAAACATTGCTTGATCTGTGCATATTTTTCTTGTGATTCAGATGAGACAGCTTTTTCACTGGAAAAAGCAATAGTATGGAAAGAGGACTCATATTTTAGTTTTAAGCTAAAAAATGTCTTGATGAATTTGTTTCTTACAAACACAGCTTTTCACTACTTAAGATGGTAACTGATGAACTGGAGTGGTGTGGATTATTGTGATGTTTTTATCAGCTGTTTGGACTCTCATTCTGACGGCACCCATTCACCGCAGAAGATCCATTGGTGAGCAAGTGATGTAATGCTACGTTTCTCCAAATATGTTTCTATAAACAAACTCATCTACATCATGGATGGCCTGAGGGTGAGTAGGCTTTCATTAAATTTCCATTTTGAATGAACAGTTCCTTTAAACGTTCTTCACGGACCTGTAGATGCAAACAAAGAGCTTTCGTTTTCAAGACTGCATTTCCATATACAGACAAGGAGAAACCGAGCTTAATGTCAGGCACCAGCTATTTCGGGTACAAAACAAATAACTAAAACATGAAACAAAGAGAGACTGAGGGTATTTAAAGGAAAAACATTCTTTGAAGTCCAAATGATATTAGGCCTCAGCGAGAGGACATATTCTGGAGAGAAGACCACCTGTGCCCGCATGGAGGACTAAACGAGAACAAAAGAAGGTTAAGCCACCTCATCCCCTTAAATACCCTCAAGTGCGTCACAGATAACGCTGCAGTAAACACATTTCTAACACACAGTCAAGCAGAACACTTGCTGATTGAAATTTACATAAATGCACGATATACATATCACTTGGCGTTGTAAAGAAATACACGTCATAGCTCATACCTCCACGCGACATGCTTTCCACCACCAAAGTTTCCTGTGATTTGTTTACATCTGGAAACATGTTTCTTAAAACAACATTCCCAGCTGGAAACTATTGCAAAATTCCCTGAGGGCCTAAAGGCTTGTGCATGAATGTCCGAAACCTCAGTACCAATCAAGAAACAAGATCCTCAGAGCTAAAGGGAAATACAAGCAATTATGGGCCAAAACAGCCTCAGTGAAAACGTGAACAGACCGGGGTTTAACGAACAGCAAAAGAGTCTTTGTAAAGGTACGGCACATTATTCAGGTGATCAAGCACTCTGTCAGACCTTTACGTGCCCTTCTAAAATGACTTAAAATAAAACGGTTGTTCATTAAAAAAAAATGTAAATGAGTTCTCTTACATGTTTACAGCTTACATCTTACATAACTTACATAACACCAGTGTTTCTTTAGTAGTAGGTGCAATATTTTTTTAAGAAGTCTGTTTTTCTTACCAAACCTGCATTTATTTGATCCAAAGTACAGCAAAAACAGTAACATGTTGAAATTTTTACTATTTAAAAATATTAAAAAATGTAATTTATTTGAATATATTTCAAAAATGTAATTTATTCCTATTTCATCATTACTCCAGTTCTCAGTGCCACATGATCCTTCAGATATCATTCTAATATGCTAATTTGCTGTTGAAGAAACATTATTATTATTATTATTACGACTACTACTACTACTACTACTACTACTATTATTATTATTATTATTATTATCATCATCATCAATATTTAAAATTGTACTTTTTTTTTTTTTTTAAGGATTTTTCACTGTAAAAAACAATTCGTTGAGTCTTAAAATAAGTTATCCAGCTGCCTTAAAAGTTTAGTCAACTCAAAAAAGTTTAGTCAACTTGAAAAGTTGTACTACGTGACAACTTAGATATTTGAGTTGATTCAACTTAAAAGCCCAGCTTTTAAGTTTAACAAACTAATTTTTTTTGTTCAGTAAACTCAAATATCCAAGTTGTCATTCAGTACAACTTAACATTTCAAGTTGACTAAACTTATTTGAGTTGACTGAACTTAAACTTTTAAGGCAGCAATGTAACAAATTATTTGAAGTTTACTCAACTATTGTTCTATTGTTTTTTAGTGTTTGATGAATAGAAAGATCCAAAGATCAGCATTTATCTGAAATAATGTTGTTTGTTACATCATACACACAGACACAGACATACAGACATATATATTTTCAGATAAATGCTTTTCTTGAACTTTCAACTTGAATTCAAAGAAACCTGGAAAAAAAAAACAACGGTAATAATAATAATAATAATAATAATAATAATAATAATAATAATAATAACAACAATAACAATAATAAGAAATGTTTTTTGAGCATCAAATCAGAATATAAGAATGATTTTAGAAGAATTACGTGACTGGAGTAATGATGCTTTGAAATCACAGGAATAAATTATATTTTAAAAATATATAAATAGAAAGCCGTTAGATAGTAAAAATATTTTAACGATATTTCTGCTTTTGCTATATTTTGGATCAAATAAAGGCAGGCTTGGTGAGCAGAAGAGGCATTAAAAATCTTACTGTTCAAAAACTTTTGACTGGTAGTGTATAAGTATAATTATATATATACATAATGAAAGGTAGACAGAAACAGAATTCTATAGAAAAAAAATTGCATTAAGAAACAATTTTAAACCTCTAAACTCACTTAAGAATGTGCCTTGTTAAAATCAAAATCAGTTTGAACATGAACTGAATTGGTACATTTCAACGGAAAAATTTGTGAAATAGGACTTGCAAATTATCCATAAATACAGATGTAGCGATGCATACACGCATACTCTTGCTAATCTCTCTGGAGGATTACTCGAGCCTCTGGCCTCCTTCATTTGCGATGTCAATTTTAACCGCTCGGGCACTAAATGTTTGTAGGGTCTTTCAGTCTAATCCTTGCATTATTCCCAGCACAGCGGATATGAAGAACGGCTAGCGTATATGTCTGTAGTACTAGCACATGGCTAAGGTAATGGGTTTTGCTGTTGCATCACACTAATGCTAATCCCATCAAACCCTACCTTTGTGATGTCACTGACCTCTGCTTAGCCAGGGGTGTGCATATACACGGGACGTCCCAGGGATGCCCCATCTCAGGGGTAAGCCTGGGAAGCTCTCCAGACGTCACAAGCACGTCTTTTAATAGCACCGAAGAGTGCATCGTGTCTGCTGTGCGATTACTAAGTCTTATCCTCGAGGTCTAACGTCACGATTATGTAACATGAAATGTTTTGAATCAATATTGCTAATACAAATATTTGATGCACACACACACACAGAGCTAAACGCCAAATGATATTTGCTTTAAAACTACATTTAATTCCCAAACCCTTGCTAAAATAAGCATTTTGTTGCCAATGTGCTGTCAGCGGAAATGCATTGAGATCTAGTGCATGCAGGCGAGCCGAGGAGCCGGGATGGATGCTGGCTGCCAAGATCTGCTGACTCAGCTCACGTCTGCACTGCGAGCGATATTAAATAATGGCCTCTGCCTCTTCAATCTGACCCCGGGATGCTGCTGCGGTTCAGTGCGGATCGCTGGGAACTAAAGGAGGCAATGCAGTGATGTGTCACCTTGCTTCAAATTCCACTGTTAACCTACAACGACGCAACTTTCCCAATGAATACAATGTTCTTGAATACTCATGTGCCATTCAGGCTCTTTTTAAGAGGTGTCAACTAATTTTCTGCTGCCTGTACAGTACGTAGGAACCTATGATTTCTGAGATGCGGAAAGCCCGGGGCGGAATCACAGAATCCAGTCGTAAAAATGGAATTCATTATATGATGTGGAATGTCATGGAATTTACCAAATTTGGATGGATAAATCAATAGTAGGTCAATACACTTAAAACACAATATGGACTAGTGTCTGTAAATATTAAGCTGCAACAAGACTATTTATATATGAATCCTGCATGTTCTGCGTCAATGAATGATGCAGGCAGACAGTTTGTGTTTACTACATGCATATATACAGAAGCGCACGTGATGCCTGCGGTGTTTGAAAAAAAACTATCGTCACATGGTCTTCACACTTTTGTTTTATTTTTATTTAACTTTTACACAACATTATATTAACTATAACACACTAACATTACATGATATTATACGGACAAATTAAATTAAACTAAAAATTAAAATAAAATAAAAACAAATAAAATGTGCTTTTACAACAACATTATATTAATTATAACATTAACTATATTAAATAATATTATATTGGGAAAAATAAAATAAAAAAATAAAAAAAATAAATATGAATCCTGCGTGTTCTGCGTTAACCAGAATTTAAATTTCACAACATATTTCTGAGATTTAATAAATATAGAAATAAATAAATTGCTAAAATAAAATTTTATAAAATCAATTATTTAAAAATCAATTAAATTAATGGAAAACAGAATTTGGTAAAAATAAATCTGCATCTGAGGAAAGAAAAAAAAAAGAAACATTTCACAGGGCCTTAAAAATGTAATTTTTGTTAAACTTTTAATAAATTGGTGTTAAATTGTGTTTTCAAAACTTTCATCATTTCAGTTAATTAGACATGCCTTCTGATTAATAACATTTTAACTAAACCATTAAAACAAAGACTAGAAAAATTAAAACGGATAAAATGGAATGTAGAAAAATTAAAAAGGAAATAATTTCTGGTAAGTAATTTTTCCGGTAAATATTCCTTAATCATGTGGAAAAAAAAAATAAAAATAAAAAAAATAAAAAAATAAAATAAAACTGATTTTATAGGGCCCTACATTCTGTAAAGTTAGCCATTTTTAATTTACTGCATATTAAAACAACATCGGCATGAGATGAGTTGTTTAGTAAAATAAAATCATGCTCTAGTGGTCAGCACGCATGCAGATAAATATATAAAAGGACATATATACATACATATACATATATATATATATATACACACATATATATATATACACACATATATATATATACACATATATATATATATACACATATATATATATATATATATATATATATATATATGTGATGATTTCTCAGCTTTCACATTCCATGACGAATTTCCCCTGACAGGCGTTCAACAGTCTTAAGGCAAGACTCCTTAAATGAAAACTAATAACTAACAGATGTCATCCTATTTCCCTATATGATTAATCACACACTAAGACTATTGTTTTGCATGACAAGTTCTCGAGAAACGTTTCCAGCACATAAATCTAAGCATTAGATAAAGCCAGATTCAAAATTCTTACTTCATTTTTTTTTGACATAGAGTCACAGTCAAATGATGTCAATAGCCAAAAAAATAAATAAATAAATAAAATACAAAAATTGACCATGTTTTTAGGAATAAAATGTTAGATATATATCAGACAAATTATTTATGAACAAAGCCCTCTACAAATGTAATAAAATAAACACTCAAATGTGTATTTTGAATGTTTATGTTCCACTCGTCTAAAAGTAGCAATGTTATGGAAGCAAAATAGCTTCAAATCTCCAAATTTAGCAGTGCATAAAAAATAACAATGGTTTTGCCTGTTGTGTCTTGCCTTAAGCATTTATGGAAACTCTAAGTGCTTATGAATTTATGATGATATACAATGGAAGAACACCATTAGCATGATTTAAATCTCTGTTTTCCAGCATGCACCGATGTTTAAAGGCACAGCGAGAGAGACCGAGGCGGTCTCTGGTGTGCGGCGTCTGCGTGTGTGGGTTATTTGTTATCTAGCGTGGCACACGCTCCAGGGACGACGCTCAGGGAGCTCTGGCAGACAGCATGCAGTAAATATCGCAATGTGAAATGAACCGTTAGAAAACTACTACAGTAGTGCAGATGCAACTAATGGGTGGCATGTCGCTCCATGAGCAATTCCTAAACAGACGAACGGAGAAAATTTACAGTTACACAGTACGAGTCACGAAGCATTCAAGGTTATGGCGGCGCTGCATATTAATAAAGAGCGGCGCATTAATAAAACACAGCACAGAAAGCTAATCAGCTTATCGCCCTCTTGATGCTATGTACATGCAACAGGACCACACGCTGGATTTGCATACTTGCTTTAGGTATGTTTGTGGATTTAAGTTAGTATGTGAGTGTCATAAACTGAGTCTACTGCTGAGCATCTCTAAAATACACTCTAAGCTCACTGCTGCTTAATCCTTCATTATTTTTCTGCACTGCTTTTTGCAGTAATTGATTTTTCCAATTAGCAACAGCACAATGGCGCACGCGAAGGTGCAAGGTCATTCAAACAAGCTTATGTGCACCAAGACAGAGAATAAATGAGCACAATCATGCGACAAGCTCTGTCCTTTTTAAGCTATTCAGTAAATCAATTCCATTGATTTAACAATGTAGCACCCATAATTCATCTGACGGCATGGAACCTCCTCATGTGTGAAAAGTATTCAGGAGAGGGGAAAAAAAAGAGCTTTTTATCATGCACGAAACCACATAGTAGGGAGCAGACATTCAGTTCAATAAGAGTTCAATGCAAACATGAAATGTGTATATTTGGCTGTGTGGGTTTCCAAGAGACTAGGATTATGTGATTTTGGGCTTAATCACACAGTAGTGATAAAATGCCTAAAATTCCTTCATTGTCTGCAGACATTCACTGTTCCCTCAATTATTCAGCCATAGAATTCCATTAAAACTCCTCCCACATAAAATCTAATTCATTTCAGACTTAAGGCATAAGATATTTCACTAGTCCAGTAAATAAAATAAAATAAAATAAAATAAAATAATAAAACTAAGTGTAATATAATAATGATAAAAAAATAAATAAAATGATTAAAATAAAATAAAATTTAAAATTGAAAAATTGTAATTAATTTTAATGAAAAGTAAAATACAATCATGATTAAAATAAATGTTAAATATAATTATTAAAATAAAATAAAAATAAAATAAAATAAAATGAAATTGCATTAAAAAAAATAAAAAAATAAGAAAAAATATAATGATTAAAATAATGATAAAAATAAAATAAAATAAAAATAAAATAAAAATGAAATTGGATTTAAAATTAAAATAAAAATAAAATTAAATAATGATTAAAATAAAATGTAAAAAGCAAGAAAATTAAAATAAAACAATGACTAAAACTAAATGAAGTTAAATATAATGATTAAAATAAAATAAAATACAAAAACAAAATTAAATGTGCTTCAATATTATATTATAACACATTAACTACATTACATAATGTAATATTGGAAATAAATACATCACATAATAAATAAATAAACAAATAAACACAAATATATATAATATAATATAGATCTGGTATCACATGAGAGTTGGGAAGACACTATTGTTAAAAAAAAAAAAAGTCACGTGTTTTCCTTTCTTTGAATGCACAAGCGCTCTTCTATTGGTGATTCAAAGAAAACTTGTTTGAGCTGACTTGTCTGTTTCACAAATAGAAGCAAATGAACCTTGTCTTTGTTCGGTTTCTGTAATTGGGGCGAATGTTTGCATAATCTTGGCGTGTTCTGCGTCTGACGTACGTCAATGTTTACTTCTCATTGCTTAAAACAACACTATTAGTCCATTTCTATAATATAAAAATCAAAGCAAACATGATTGTAAATGTACATGGCTAAAGTTCATTAAAATAAGACTGTGTTGCTCGTACCAGCGGGGAAATGAGCTTTGACATGTCTTGACCTGACAAACGCAAGCTACAAATGCAGCTGATGTATTACTAACGTGCAGAAAATACAGCGCTGCACAGAAAACGTCAATGGAAATACACACAGAGGTGTTCCGCGCTGCCTTAGGGAAGATGACTGAGATGAGAGCCCTGTCTTAAGGCTATAACACACAACCTTAAAGGCAGCAGGTCGTTTCTGAATCCTGAAGAGTGCAGCTGAACGCTTTGCGAGAGATCACACTGATCTCTTCTGAAATGGTGTAGGTGGAATTGAAAAACTAGGTAAAAGTTTGACTGTTTAAAGCAGCAAGTGTACACACCCACCCACACATCCACAAAGCACCGGTTGTATGCTTTCAGTTCTCACAGAACAATACCGTCTTGCTGTACGGTGGGAAAGAAATCATATGGTGCTTTTGCAACTCTGTAATTTGATCGTAGCAAAGAAAAATGCTAATTACACGTCTGTTTTCCTTCCAAATATTTAGGAAGCACTGTTGGTACATGAACTAAACCAACAGCAAAGGTCTGTTTAATGCCATCTGTCATGTGCCAGTCCATACAGTGCTTCTTTTATGACGCCTGTGTTTAAGTTGTGACTTAAGGAAACTAAAGTGTGACACTCCTAGATGAAACCAGATACACAGACCTCCCTGGACCGAATCCCTGTTCGTGTGCCTGACGTTCCTGTTACCTCATTTATCACCATGGTAAAGCAGCATGTCAGAGCGATGCCATTATAGACGCCACAGAGCCCTAGAGAGAAGCAAAGCATCAAACCCAAAGCACGCCGCGGTCACGTCTGATTCATTGCGCCGCTTTTGTTTTTCGGGCTTTCCACAACAGGGTGATGACACCGTAACCTGTTGTTCGTATTTGGGTGTTGACGGAGCCTCAAAAGTGGCTTGGAGAACACATGAGGCCTACAGTCATAAACAATGGCTGTGGTCACAGATGGAGATTGTGGTTTTAGCAGCTTTAAATGCTCGAGCTCTTTAAATTTGGATGGATTCTGATTAAATGCTATGAAAGTGATTCCAACGATATTATTCCTCTGTGTCATCATCGTTTTTTTCGCGTTTTTTTCTATATTTTTGTCTTGTTTTCCACTCCAAATTCCCAAAGATTTTTAAATCAACCCTGGACCACAAAACCAGTCATAAGGGTCAATTTTTTGAAATTGAGATTTAGTTCTTAGCAATGCATATTACTAATCAAAAATTAAGTTTGGATATGTTTACAGAAATTTACAAAATATCTTCATGGAACATGATCTTACTTAACATCCTAAATATATCTGATAATTTTTTATTCAAGTCTTGTTTTATGAGAAATTGATCTAAATGAAGGGATTATGGTTCAAACAAGAATAAATATTTGCCAGTGGGCTGAGAAAAATCAACTTAAAACAAGAACAAAATTCCATTTCTCAGAAAACAAGACATATCTTTTCTTTGCATTTCAAGTAAATGATCTCGATTTACGGTAGGTTGGATATTTGTATTGGAAAACAAAAGGTCTCACTATTAGGTGGCCTTAAGTACTTAAAAAAAAAAAAAAGTACTATGTATTTATTGTGTTCATATTGCACTGCAAAACACTTTCGCTGCTATTGAGATGGGATACGGGTAAGGTTAGGGACAGGTTTGATGGTATGGATAGGTTTAAGGGTGGGTAAAGATGTAACAAATTGGTTAGTGTAATTATGAATTTAATAACAGGAATTAATTACAGATGCAATTACATGCAGGCATTTTTTTAAACAGAAGTACGATGTAAAAACATGCACATGCAAGCAGTTGAGATCAAAAGTGTACATACAACTTGCAGAATCTGCAAAATGTTAATTATTTTACCAAAATAAGTGCATGCTATTTTTTATTTATTACTGACTTGAATAAGATACGTCACATTCACAAAGTCCACAAAAGGAAAATAATGGTTGAATTTTCCAAAAAAAAAAAAAAAAAGCCCCGTTCAAAAGTTTACATACACTTGATTCTAAATACTGTGTCATTACATGAATGATCCACAGCTGTGTTTTCACGAGTCCCTTGTTTGTCCTGAACAGTTAAATTGGCCACTGTTCTTCAGAAAAACCCTTCAGTTCCCACAAATTCTTTTTTTCAGCATTTTTGTGTATTTGAACCCTTTCCAACAACAACTGTATGATTTTGAGATCCATCTTTTCACATTGAGGACAACTGAGGGACTCATATGCAACTATTACAGACGGTTCAAACGCTCACTGATGCTTCAGAAGGAAAAAAACAATGCATTAAGAGCTGGGGGGTTAAAACTTTTGAACAGAATCAAGATGTGTACATTTTTCTTATTTTGCCTAAACATCATATTTATTTCATTTAGTACTGCCCGTTCAGAATCTACAGAAGATACTTACATGTTTCCCAGAAGACAATACAAAGTTACATTTACCCTGATCTTCAAATTCAAAAAGTTTTCACCCCCAACTTAATGCATTGTTTTTCCTTCTAAAGCATCAGTGAGTGTTTGAACCTTCTGTAATAGCTGCATACGAATTCCTCAGCTGTCCTCAGTGTGAAAAAAATGGAATTTTAAGTCATACAGTCATTGCTGGGAAGGGTGCAAATACACAAACATGCTGAAAAACCAAAGAATGTGTGTAATGTGAAGGATTTTTCTTAAGAACAGCAGACAGTTTAACTGTTCAGGACAAATAAGGGACTCATAAACAACTGTCACTAATCAAAAAAAAAAAACAGCTGTGGATCATTCATAACACAGTATTAAAAATCAAGTGTATGTAAACTTTTGAACAGGGTCATTTTTATAAATTTAACTACTATTTTCTCTAGTGGACTGTAAGTGTATTTTATGTGAAATATCTTATTCAGGTTAGTACTAAATTAAAATAACATGCATTTTGTATGATCCTTCTTAGTTTGGTAAAATAATTAACATTTTGCAGACTCTGCAAGGTGTATGTAAACTTTTGACCTCAACTGTACATAGTTAAGCCCATCTAATATAAAGTTGGACCCAAAATGAAAATACAGAGGAATATATTCATTTTTAGCAGTGCATTGGACATTTAATGCTATGGATTTATGCTTTGATTTAAGGTATTTTAGGTATTTGTGAAAATTATGAATTAAGACTTTTTAGGACCTTTTCAAGACTTGCGGAAACCCATTATTGTTCTTGTTGGCTAGTATGCTTTCGATTCCTTATGCATGGCTTACCATCAGCACCTTACTCTTACTACGTTGACACCCACTGATGTTTACCTCAAGATTAAGACAAATCTACAAACCAGTATTTGAAAACCTCAATGTTTTGGTGTGCAAACAATCTTGACCAACCAACAGTAGTGTCATGAAACACAACACCACACTAGACCCATTTACTGTGCGCAGTTTCCTTCAGCAGTCCATTTCTCACTACTCACCATATCCAGGAATGCCTTCGGAATGGGAAATTGTTGACGTGCATCATTTTTTTCTCCCTTCCTGTGTAATTTCGGCCGGTCTTCATTTAAGCGAAGGTGTGGTTCGGGTTGGCTCCTCTGTCTCACAAATAAATAACTCTTACGCCGGCCTCGGGATAGCCATTATACACCCTACTTACATGCCTCCACTCAAACAGGCTCCAAGCATCTCCGAAACAAGAAGTCCGCTTGGAGCGACGAAGAGTACATCTTCTTGGCGTGCTATTCCACAAAAGAGTCTCGAGAAGACACCTCACCCATTTATAAATGTAGACACTGTGCGTAAATCAATTTTTAAGGCAAGAAAATGGCATCTTAGGGTAAAACTCAAGGGTTAAGGGGATGTTCCGTAGTAGTACAGCAAAAATAACAAGCACAGAGCAGAACGAGGGTCCTTCCGCTGCCTTTTGTGTGGGATTTGAAACTCACTGTGGTACATCCTCATTGTGAAGTCTCAGCATTAAAAGGAAAACGCTTCATTTGGACGTTGGTGATGCACAGCAGTGCCTCGAGGAAACCCAAAGACGCATGCCGTCCCTTTCTGGTGCGGATGCCATGGAGAGACAGGTCCAATTCAGTAAGTCCTGAAAATTTTTGCACCCCCCCACCCCCAAAAAAAAAATCAAGAGTAAGCACTCCACTCCTGTCAAGCACCACGTAAGCTATTGATCCTCTTAGTGCGGACAGCTCTGATTAATTCAGCGGTGTTTGCTGAAGGAATGGGTGGAGTAGCCGTAGGGGATGAGATGGAGCGAGACGAGCCGGAGAAGAGAAAACACACACAGTGTCACCTCAGGGTTGTCGGCGTTCCTGCGTCTTCCCGTCTGATCCTATCCATCATCACATGAGTTGGCGGGCGGTGAGAGCGGTCAAGGTGCTGTAAGAATCCAATTAATGCAGCGAAAGCAGCACGTGCTAAACCTCTTGACAATCAGACAGTCTTCATTACCCAAGGGTTTCTTTTTCTCTCTCTCTCTCTCTCTCTCGCTCAGTCTCACTCACTCTCTTCACGATACGGCGGTTCCCGGTTCTTTTCCTGAGACCGTTCGCTCTCTCTCTCGCTCTGCTGCAGCGCCGGCTCTGGGCTGTACAGAGTGTGTGTGTGTTTGGGAGAGACTGTGTGACTCGCTGTCTGTGTGTGAGCGTCAAGGGGCCCCACAAGGGAAACTCTGACCGGCCGACAACGCAGAGTGCTAAATAAAGCACACGCCTGACAGCTGGAAGAGCCTGTTTCTGCACCATGGAATTAAAGCCGATGATATTATCTCAAAGGTCAGGAGCAATGACAATGATATGACAACAAAGAAAAGAGTTAAGAAGGTAGACTGCAAGACAATATCGTCCTACAAGCAAGCTCAAACATAGCCTGGGCTGCTTAAGGGTTCAATGTACTAGAACAAAACACCATGTTTGCTTTAGAAACGCCCCATGGGAAAGAAAAATCATAAAGGAGATGTCTAGAATTTCCCCTAGATGGCAATTCTTGATAATTGTCTTGAACCGTGCTACATAAAAGTCAGAAATCTCAGTGGGAAACACATGTTTCGCATCAATTTCTGCCAAGATCAAGAATATATGAACTGCTGTGGACATTTTCATTCAAATTCTATGATAAACAACCCACAGCAAAGAAAAATCATCATACACAAAACCTTTTATATCTCTGGGGTTTTCTTCTAGGTGGCACTGAGAGAGCAAATAGAGAGTGTCTCCTGCTTCAACATTTTCTCATGAGAAAAAGATCTCATGTTTCTCACACACTGTAAAAACGAACAAATGTGCTAACTTAATTCTTTTTGTTGACTTTACTTAAAGTGCAATTGTTTGTTTACTTTACTGATGTAGATCTATTAAAGCTTACAATTTGTACTAAAAAGTACTAGTTACTCAAATGTCCCTAGTTAAGGTTACATGATTTGTTTGAGTGCTGTGAAAGTCATGTGACCACTGACATCATGGTTTGGATCGAGAATTTTCTGATCAACGGCCATCTTGCTTGGTTGAAGACCTTGGCTGATAAACAATAGAACTGGTGAGTGTTTATACATACATTTGCGTTTAATGTTAAGGAACCTGATGATATGATATTAAAGTCAAAGTTAATGGATTAGTGCATGTGTTTTGTCGAATATTTGTTTGTTTTTTTAAAGGCCAGTCAGAGACCATCAGCAGAGATTATGCTTAGCAGTAAATTAAAAATAAAGTCACCAATGTACACCTTCTTACTTAAAACGTAAGTATTTTAATAACAAGCCATTGTTCATATAGTATATTCTTGAGGCAGTATAAAGTCTCATTGTATATTATATTCTGTTATATCGTCTATGTCATGCCACGAAAGTATATCCACACAGTTTTCAGCGGTCGAATTATTGACACGTTACAGTGATGAAGCACGGATGAATGGGAAAACACCCCAGTTCTATTTTCTTAAGACAGAATACCAGCAGTCCATGCAACATACGAAACCATTTTTACGAATCTGTACTTTTAATGAAAGATTGAACTTTTTTTTTCCCCCTTCTCTCTTCTGAGTTTTGTCGTGTAACGGTTACGTGTGAGTTTTGTGTGCACACTCTTAGGCTCAATGGTTAAACGCTGTTGGATGTTTGCAAGTGTTGCTTTCATTGCGTTGGTATTTGCTTACATCATTTTAAGTTTTCTCTTGAACGGCACAGATGAATTGTGTGTGAAAGTCATGATGGAGAATTTAGATTCATGTTATCGCGTTCTCATGATGGCTTTTGTCTCACAGAGGTTAAAAGAGAGTTATAGTTTAATTATGCAATAGATTTTTATATTTTTAGTGGTCATTTGTTTCGGTTTAGGTGTCTGCGTGGTAGGTGCTTGAGGTAATTCATGCTTGTGAGATGTCATAGCTGGTAACTTTTTTTTTTTTTTCTGGTCCACAGTTGTCTTTTACTGATTATGCAATAAACAAATCATTTAGTGTTAAGAGAATAAAGGAGAAGACTGGTAGTCAAAATAATCATTTTTAGAAATTCAGCTATTATTTTCTCTTGTGGACTATTTGTAAACATTTTATGATGTGAAATATCTTACTCAGGTCAGTACTAAATAAAAAAAAATAACATGCATTTTGTATGATCCTTCTTATTTTGGTAAAAATTAACATTTTGCAGATTCTGCAAGGCGTATGTAAACTTTTGACCTCAACTGTATTAAAAACTGTCCTGGCTCTTCCAAGCTTTATAATGGCACTGAATGGGTGTTGAGATTTCAAAGCAAAACAAAGTGCATCCATCCATCATCCGAGAAAGTGGCATTTCAGTGGAGGACGTAGGCGTTGCATAAGCTCCGGTGAGAAGTGACGGGGAAGAAAAAAAAACAAAACAAAAAAACCATTGGTCATGAATTAGAAGTACAAAATGAGGATTTGTAAAGAAAACTGTCAGAGGATTTTGATATAAGCCAAGAATGGTTTTCTTTTGCTGTAAACAAAATTTGGTTCTTGTGAAACTAGCATATTATCACCAGAGCTTAGGCTATGTCCTACATCATCCCCTTGAATGCCACTCTGTTGTGAGCACATGCATGACAGTTAGGGGAAACTAGAAATTACGGTTTGGAAAGTTTTAAATTAAATTTAATTTAATTTTTCTTTCTCAAACACATCGATTCGCTTCAGAAGGCCTTTATTAACCACCTGGAGCCATGTGGAGTACTTTTTATGATGGATTTTGCTTCAAAATCTCAACACCCATACACTGCCATTATAAAGCTTGGAAGGGACAGGACAGTTTTTAAATACAGCTCCGATTGCATTTGTCTGAAATAAGGAAGTCATATACACCTAGGAGGCATTGAGGATGAGTAACTCATGGGATAACTTTAATTTTGGGTGAACTATCCCTTTAATTTATATGAGATGCTATAGAGATTTTCATTCAAGCTCTATTAGAAAAGCCCCATGGGATAGAAAAAGTCATAAAGGAGATCTCTTTCACTTCTCTAGAGTTTCTCCTAGACGCCACTGAGAGAGAGAAAATAAAAGGTCTCATGTTTCTCCTATAAAGTTACAGAAGAGATCTTGATAACTTCCTCAAATTGTGCTCATATTTTCATATCAAAGTCAGAAATCTCAGTGCAGTCTGAAACATTTCTCATCAGTATCTACCAAGATCAAATGATATGAGGTGTTATCGACATTTTCATTCAAACTCTATACAGTGCACTTACTGTATGTCAAAAGTTGACTTATTTGGGTCTGTTTATAGTTGCTACTCCCTTGAAAACTTCCAGCATTAACGCTAAGCATAAACTCAACGACTGTTTCGTTATTATCCACGTACACTTGTGAACCTAATGGCATTTGAGGACAAAGAGAAAACTGCGAACAGCCAACTTTGTAGTGATGCCCGTGTTAAAAAAAATTACACATTGCCCTACTAAGTATCGTCGATTCTCCTTCCTGTTCAATTTTCCCCTTTGAGTAACCGGGAAAAAAAGTCCACTGACAGATCATTTCCTCTGACATAATTCAATTTCACCTCTAAATCGGACTGATGTTTTTATGCAGGGCCTAACATGGTGTAATGCATGGTCATAAATCAAAAATATTATTCTGACATAACAGAATGGAGATGTTAGACATTACAGAACAGCTGCTGAGCGAATGCTTTAAATGCCACATGTGACTGATGTCTTATTTGGTTCATTCAGGTGTGTGAACATGCACGCACATCTGAATCAGCCACAAAGCGGGACACTATCAAGAAGTCAATAGCACAAATAGTGTGGGAAGTTTAAAACTGAGAAACTCTAAACCTTCAGTAAAAATTTGGGATGCACTAAACTTTCATTAAGTCTAGGTGTTATAGTAATTGTGGCAGCATTCATAACTGAAGTTTCAATGCCTTTTAAAGGCATAGTTGGCTTGATGGTGATTAAATCATGGGATAATTTTCATTTTTAGGCAAATTATCCCTTTAAATGCTGCTTTAGTTCCTAAATTTGAAATTAATTTGAACTTAAGTAGCACACGTGGAAACTGCCTTTTGAATTTGAATCTAAGTATAATTAGAACGAAAGTCAAAGAAATTTAGAAAGTTAACTGGAAAAGCAAAGTTTAGATGGATGAAAATGCATTTTGAAAATGCATCTCTAACAACAATAGTGATGCTCACCCCAAAAAGCACTACTAAAAAAGCTAAAAACCACTTTGCTAGCTTTTACAAGAAGATTTAGTCATCAACATCTTTCATGAACGTTTACTTCAGCTGAGATTTGTTACATAAGCTCGGTTCACCTTAGAGTGGCCTTATATTACACGCAGCAAAGGCTCAGTATTTACTTATTAAAGCCTCTGTGTAGCTCAGCGCTGGGCGTAAATGTCACTTTGTGTTTTCTGCAGTCAAGCGAGAGCCTGATGCCCACAGTCACTTCAGATCAATGTGAACACACAAAGCGCACAGAAGCGCCGGAGATGACCCCAACTGCTCTGCAACGTCACGCAGCCAGCATCTTACCAACATGCAGCGCAGCTTTTCTTAATCTCTCATTCAAACTCACATTCAGAAAAAGTGGTGCAGGACTCATGCTTATGGTGAGTGAATTTGAAACTGTAGCTTGAAGTTATTAAACTACAGTCAAGGTAGCTTTAATTAATATAAATACAATAAAATATAAATTAATATAAATATTATATATTATATAATATTATATTATTATTATAGATTTCATAAACTCATACATTGTATCATATTATATTATATTATATTTAGTGCTGTCAAACGATTAATCGCATCCAAAATAAAGGTTTTTGTTTACACAATACATGTATGTGTACTATGTATATTTATTACATATATGTAAAACCACACACATGCATGGACATATTTAAGAAAAATATGTTCTGTTTATAAATTAAATATATTTATATATAGTTATTATACAAATACAAATATATACGTGTAAATACATGTAAATATTAGCAAAATATATATTGCGTGTGTGTATATATACATAAATATACAAAGTATACACATATTATGTAAACAAAAACTTTTACTTTGGATACAATTAATCGCGATTACTCATTTGACAGCACTAACTATATTATATTATATTATATTATATTATATTATATTATATTATATTACATTACTTTTATTATATTATATTATATATTAAACATGGTATATAAAGAATATAAACTTGTATTAAATAATAATAATAATAATGATAATAATAATAATTATTATTATTATTTAATAATAATAATAATAATAATAATAATAATAATAATAATTTAAACTTTGCATCTATATATTATATTATTACTATAGAACCAATTGCATTGGTTACCATGACTTACAATGCATTAACAAAAAATACTGAGATGTACTTTCCCATAGTTTGTATCAGGCCACTGCAGCCTAAATGTTCATGTGTAATAAATTCAATTTTGAATCAAATAAAATAATTTATTAAATAAATTATTTCTTGCTGAAGCTACTTTTTGTAATATTTGTTTGATGCTTTACACAACAATGACTATCTTTTGGGAGTAATTTCTCAATCAAATTTGACGTGCAATTAATTTGCGATTAATTAGATTAATTAAATCAAAACATCATGTAATTAATCAGATTTTCAAAAGATTTTATAGACTGACAGCCCTAATTCTATTCTATCCTGTTTTATCTATTCTATCAGACTGCATTGCATTTTGTGATTATTATACCCAGAAGAAAGAAAGTGCATCTCTGTCCTATCCTATTCTATTCTATTCTATTCTACTGCATTTTTATTATTCCCAGAAGAAAAAAACATCCATATTATATGATATTATATGATATGATACATGATATTATATGATATTAGACTAGATCGCATTTTTTTATTATTATTCCCAGCAGGGGAAAAATTATATCCATATTTTATTCTATTCTATATCATATTCTTTCCTATAAGACTGCATTCCATTTTTTTTATCATTCTTCCCAGGAGAGAAAAAAAGTGCATTCATATTATATTATATTATATTATATGATATTATAACACGTTATATAGATTATATTATTAAATATTTATTATTATTGTTATTAGTAGTAGTAGTAGTAGTATTAACTTTACATCCATATATTATATTATATTATATTATATTATATTATAATATTATATTATATTAAACAGTATATATATTATATATTATAGATATATTATTAAATATTTACTAGTAGCAGTAGTAGTAGTAACTTCGTAGCATCCATATATTATTTTATATTATATTATTTTATATTATATCATATTATATCATATTATATTATATTATACTATACATTTTGAACTCAAAAAATAAACATAAAATACCACTTTTGGGAAGACTATTGATGATTCAACTGAATCTGTAAATTGAAGTAAGCTGTCTAAACAAAGCAATCCGCTGAAATAAATCAGACTTGTCCAATTTCTATTTCAGTACATGCCTAATTTGGCTAACTGCTTGTCTGAGTGCACAGGAAATACTTGACGAATTGCTAAAATGTCCATTTTTAAGCAACCGCACATGACCTCGGGTAAAGCTCGTAACAGACACTATCCACCTCTCCTGTCCTTCCTCAGGGCCCAAAGAACGGTCCCCCCTGGGTGGAAGCACTGAAGATAAAGAGGAACATATTTCCTGCTGAAGGCCCTCACGGCTCTATCTGTTGCTGTAGTACGTCTACAATCTACAACCCTCAGTAGGGCCTCTGCCTATCACCCATCCTCTGCCTGCAGGAACACGGACTGATAACAACTACACAGCAGCACACACACCCATCAGCTGAACTACTCACATTTCCTCTCGGACTTTCTGAGGGAGGAACGTCAGCTTTCTTACAGTGCTCAAATACACGCGGTCAGTAAGACTTTTTTTTTCTTATGCTCACCAAGGCTGCATTTATTTGATTAAAAAAATACAGTAATAAGGGTAATATTCTGAAATATTTATTACAATTGTAAAGAACTGTTTTCTATTTGAATATATTGTAAAATATAATTTATTCCTGTGATGCAAAGCTGAATTTTCAGCATCTTTACTCCAGTCTTCAGTGTCACATAATCTTTCAGAAATCACTCTATTATGCTGATTTGCTGCTTAAGAAGCACTTCTGATTATCAGTGTTGAAAACAGTTGCGCTGCTTCATATTTTTGTGGAAACTGTTTCCTGAATGTACTTCACCAGTGGCACTAAACTATTTTATTTTATTTATATCTTATTTAGTCAGTTAGCAGGTTGAACTGAATGTGGTGAAATAAAAACTACAAAATAATCCAAACTATACCTGGCCATTGCTGGCTGCAAGCAAAAAACATACAACCCAAATAATGTAGTTTGATTTACAAATGAATGACTCTTACAAGCCAAATCTTTTCATTAATTAAATTTAAATAGATTCAAATGAACAAATCTGTTTTTAATGAATCAAATTAAAAAAAATTGACTCACATTAAGGAATCAGTTTTTTCATGAATCAAAATCACATTGATTCAAATGAACAAATCTGTTTTTAATTAATCAAATTCAAACTGATTCACATTAATCTTTAATTTTTTTTAATGAATCCAACTCAAACTGACGTTAAAGAGTAATAAGCTTCCTTTTTAGTCTAACAGTTTACTTACTGAATATTTATTACAACTTGCAATAAAATGTAAAACTTAAAAACAACAAGTTTTATTGTAATAAATAGCTTTTTGTTGTTTTTGTTTATCGGCATCCTTGTTCCAAGAACAGGATTCTGTGAATGCCACAACTGCATTTAACTGTAGCTCATATTCACTTATCTCCCTGTTGACAAAATATCAGATGCTTGATCTTGTATGTTTTCAAAAATAGCAGTGGTCAAGAGTTATGTAAGTCGGAGAGGCTGGAAAGGCCAATAGAGAGTGTGTGTGTTTGTTTGTCTGTGTAAGTGCAGTGAGGGGTTGTCACTGGCTGTTCTGGGATGCCCGACTGGCTAAAACGGGAAATGTCAAGCGTAGTCGGGGCAGGTATATGCTACAGCGGTGTGCAAGGTCACATCCCGACCCCTGCTGAGCAAACCCGACAGCGCTTCGAATGTATGACGAACAGACCGCCGGCCTGTACATGCATCTGAATGCCACCAGCATGGACTACTTTAAACTTCACTGCGCCTCTGCAGACAGGGCTGTTTATTCAATGCATCGCGCTGACAGTGCAAGAGTGGGAGGATTCTTAGAAAAGCAGTCGGAGGGCTATATGTCTGCCATCAACTCCTGCTGACACGCTTCTCAGCATTCGGTTTCATTCTCCTCGTTAACGCATGTCAGACTTTAAGACGCAAACTGAGGTGACACCCAAAACCTCTGTAAACGTGATACAAGACGCTGTGTGACCATGCATGGGGCGTTTCCCCCGAGAAGGCAAAGGAGGTAGCTCCACCTCAAAATACTGGATGAGGAAAAATAAAACAAAAGCCAATATTACAAAACATAACATCAAAAAGTGTATATAATTCCTTGTTTTTTTTGAAGAAAAACTGTCCAACGGCAACACCAGCAGTAAAGTTACAGTCCAGGTCACTCTCACCTCCCCTGAGCACATCGAGTTTTAAAGGGGTCATCGGACGCTAAGTTCACTTTTACATGCTGTTTGAACATTAATGTGTGTTGGCAGTATAAGTACAAATCTACCCTATAATGATAAAAAACCATGCAGTGGTTTTTAATTCATCTGTAAAAATAATATCCCCTTTTTCAAATCGAGCCGTTCTCAGATGCCTGTCGTTGTTGCGTCACATCCACAGAGGCCGCACCCACGATAGTTGATTGACATGAGCGTTTTACCTCAGATCAGTTGTAACAGTCCGACGTCCATGTTTTGATGCCAGAGCAGGGATGCAAGTTAGACAAGAATTGAGCAATTGAGGTGTTGTGATGCTGGATGTAATAATGAGCATAGTGGTCGTCATTTACTCCCGACATCTGAGCTGCTGAAGATGCAGTAGATTACATTTGTTTGTGAATGGAACGCGCCTCCCGATCTACATATATCCGTCTATGTTCACACGAATCATTCATGATCCAGCTTCACTTACAGCAGAAGTGAGTATAAGGGTTTTTTTATGAATCTTTGCAATTGCCTTTCATAATAATGTGTTAGTTAGCAAGTTTAACGGTTAAATGCGGCTAAATACGGCTAAAGTAAAAAGTCTCGTCACTCCACAGAGAGAAGAGAGGGACGAGGCAAGCAGAGCTGATTTTTGCAGAGCTGATTTTGGCAAGGTAAAAAGGGTGTTGTTTTACACAACCATTGAGAATTTTTAACCAAAGTATATTATAGACTTTTCATTAAGACCCTAAAGAATCATATCAAAATGTGGAAAATGGGCATCCGATGAGGTTGTTGGGGGGGGTGATTGAGAAGGAATTAGGGAAGAGAGGGGGGAAAAAAAATCCACATGATGTGGCTGGTTATGTTTGGTTGTGATTGGTTCATGCAACAATTCCTGCCTCTTGTGTTTGTGCATGTTCAATGTTCGCAAATAAGTCTGAATGAACATTATAATGACTTAATGGGAAAACTAATAAAAAAAAAAAAAAAAGAAAGAAAAACACATATGCTTAGATATAACCACTTTGTTACACCAAAATAAGACTTAGAATGGCCTGAAAACATGACCTGTGGGAGTTTTTAGTGAGTGATCAGCTTGGTGAAATCTAAAGTAAATCTCCATGTCTGTGACCAGTTTTTACAGAGCTTTGATGACTGATGATCTAAAAAATTCAAAAAGTAGTTAAAAGTGAACTATTAAAAAGAATAGCTGAATATAAGTATACAAATATAATTGTTACTGTTTTTAGTTATTATTTTGAAACTGTCACTAACTTGATGAGAATACTGATTACATTGTTAATGTACAAATTTAAAACAATTTTTTTCTCTTTTTCTCTTTTAGTGTACATGATGTTTATTTAACCACACAAAAATTGACTGAGACATAAATTTAGTTTTGATTTTTAAAAATAAATAACTGAGGAATTTGCCTCCTCATTTTAGAACATCACCGCATGTAAATGGATATTTGGTTCACAATACAACAAAAACAAAAAGTTAAATTTTTACCATTTAATATTACAGTTTTTTATTTGAATATATTTTAATAGTAATTTATTCCTGTGATTTTAAAGCTGAATTTTTAGCATCATTACTCCTGTCACATAATCCTTCAGAAATCATTCTAATATTCAGATTTGCTGCTCACAAAATTTTTTATTATTATTATTGTTGAAAACAGCTGAGTAGAATTTTTTCAGGTTTCTTTGATGAATAGAAAGCATCTATATGAAATAGAAATCTCTTGTAACATTCTAAATGTCTATCATCACTTTTGATCATTTCAAAGCATCCTTGCTAAAAATTTTAATTTCTATATTTTATTTTCCAAAAAAAAATTATACTGACTCCAAGCTTTCGAATGGTATACAATGTTACAAAAAGCATTTTATTTCAGATAAATGCTGATCGTTGGATCTTTCTATTCGTCAAAGAATCCTGAAAAAAAATTATACATAATAAATGTTCTGAAAAACGTCCTCAACCATTTTAAATATTGATAATAATAATAAAAAAAATGTTTCTTGAACAGCAAATGAACATATTAGAATAATTTCGGAAGGATCATGTGCCTGGAGTAATGATGCTAAAAATTAATCTTAGAAATTACCGGAATAAATTACATTTTAAAATATATTCAAATTAAAAACTGTTATTTTAAATAGTAAAAATATTTCAAAATTGTATTGTTTTTGCTGTACTTTGGATTGAATAAACGCAGGCATGGTAAGCAGAAGAGATGACTTTAAAAACTTTTTTAAAAATCTTACCGTTCAAAAACTGTTGACTGGCAGTGTATGTCTTAATTTTTTTTTATTTGTTTTTTACATTTTAAATGTTCAAACTCTCTGGCTTTTAAACAAGGAAACACATCGAGCTTTTATTCAGGTGGAATATTGGTCAAACGCTGTCAACTATACAAACCTTGGAAATTATGCAAATGTGGATGTAAATAAAATGTACCATTTGCATAATAAGTTTCCAAAGGCACACTAAAATCAAAACACTTTCAGAGACGGAGCAAGCAGCACAAGATGCCTTGAAAACACAACATTATAACCTGCATATGTGAAAAACACACTTTATTCTGAAACACACACCAAAAAACTGGTGTAAAATTACACTTCTAGAGCAAACTTCACAAAGAATTACAAAGAAATAGCAAGTAACACATTGAATTAAATGTGAAATTTTGAAGTGTAAAGACTGAAATAGTATTTTCTTGTAAAACGCTTACTAATAAAAATATTTTGCACTGTATATACTTCTTTAAATTGCATTCTTTTATTTGATTATCGTGATTTGATAAGGTCGCTATTTCAGTTTTATTTCGAACCCCATTTGTTTCTTTTAATACTACATTTGATTTCTTTACTTCTCAAGTTTTCATCAGCTCACAAACCCCATTTAGGAAACTCTGATATATAGTATTTCCAGTGCTTTAGGCATAAGAGAGGAATAAGGAATGTGGGAGGAAAGGCTTTCAGCAGCAGGAGGAAATGAATGATCCGTAGAGATGAATGGTTTTATTACCCGGCCTCACAACAGATGGAGCAATTACAGATACATTGTGAATTACTGCAAGCAAAGTCCAACGCCATCTGTCAAAAGAGAAACCAGAAAGCAAGTCCAACTGGACGGGATGTTCCTCAAGAGTTCCTGGTGAATTAGGGTGCTAGGCATGTCTGTGAATAAAGCGTGTTCCTCTGACTGAAGTAAATGATTCATCTGAAGCCACACAGACAGAATCTAGATTTACAAAATTAAACGGTAAGAACTAATCGTTAAAAAATTTGGGACTGACGGTGCTTTGCTGCAACAATGACTGTAAGTCATTTATTATCAATGACTTTTGACAAAACACTGACAAAAGTCATACTAGTTAAACTTTCCAATAGTAGAGCAGACAAAAAAATTGAATACTGTAGTCAAATAGTAAGACTGTCAGGTACGAACACTCGTTTATGTCTTAATAGAAGAGACCGAACCAAAAAAACAGCTTTATTTTAGAGAGATTCGCATGCTAGTCATTTACAGACTGTTTTGTGTTTCATCTAATGTGTCTATAATATACAGCGCTGCTCTAATTAAAGCTTCTCATCAAAGGCCCTCACTGTGAGGAAACGACCACCTTGAGAAGCACAGCTGGAGAGACGTCTTAAAGAGACTGTACACACCAGTAGTTCAGAGGACAAAAAATAAATAAATAAATAAATAAATCAGACACTGGTGCAAAACACTAATTTAGTTCCAACAGACTGATTAATCCGTATTTGTATTATCCAGTTTTATATTACCAAAAAAAAAAAAAAAAAATTCTTAATTACATTTTCTAGTTACATTTTTAAAATGAACTTTTTTTTTTTTTTATTTAATTAATGTTTAAAATGAATTTAATTTTACAATTAAAATTTAAAATGAAATTAAATAAAATGTAATTTTATTTAATTCAATTAAATATCAGTCATTGAAAAGCCCATAAATGACTGTTGCTTAGCTATTCTTATTTTCGCATATTAATAATTTATGCATACAAATAACAAATAAAGACAAAACAAACAAATAAAGATAAATAAATTAAAATATGCATAAATAAATATACATTTATGTTTTATTAAACATACATACATGAATTAAATTTTATTTTAAACTATTATTTTTTTCTTGTTTAAATTTAATTGTAAATTGAATTAAAAATTTAATTTTAAAATTTAATTTTTTTTTACAATTTTAAAATGCAATTGATTTTTAAAACTAATTTAATTTTGAAATTCAATTTTAAAATTAAATAGTAAATTAAATTTCATTAAATTTTATATTAAATTTAAACATCAGTCATTGAAAAGCCCATAAACTATTGTTGCAATTTTAGCAGTTCTGAAATCATTAAGTAATTTTACCAATTAGCACTATGCAAAACTACATTAACACCCTGCACGGCGTTCCTGCTCTAGTACAGTATAAGTTGTTGTACACGGAAAATAAGACCTCAAATTTCATGACATCGGATCACGTCTTCTTTTTGCACTCCATCACAGAGGCAACCGTACCCTAGTAACACAAACCCGCGGCCTTCTGCATCCAGTCGCAGGCCACGACACGCATGTCTAATATGTGCGGGGAACTCAAAGCGCCACAGAGGCACGTGCTGCACCGCTTGACGTCACCAGCGCAGGTCTGCATGCCAGCGCAGCGGGTGACATTTACGCACGCCGATCACTTCACCGTGACTCATTAGCATGCGGCGTGCAGCACCGTGCTGACGGACAGCACACTTCTGTTGGCACCTAGAACTGGCAGTTTGGAACCGTGAACTTTGGAGAGACCTTTCAGCAATTAAGAAGTCAAATAACGCTGCCCTCCACCTCCAGAAGTGCTGCGCTGCTCAGGGGTCCATCGTGGTAGAAGCCGTGCACTTTGGTGGCCTTTCTGAGTGAGAACGTCTATGCAAATCTCACTCGCTCAGTCTGCAACATGCGATTGGCAGTCGGCTAATCTCAAGTCAAGGCTGTCGGAGGGTTTCACCTCATGATTAGGGCCTGGACAGAAATGTACAAAAAAGCAGAGCAGATTTCTGCTGTATTTTAATGGCCATCATTCATAAATTTCCACACAAGCCTGCACGATCTACTTCAAGTTGACATGAAATCGGAAAGAACTATAATCATAATACACCTGCTCTTATTGTTCAGAATTCATGCTGCTATACAGAAATATGTTACATTATTAAATTATAGAAATATAATATAATATAATATAATAAAGTATATAGTTGGTAAATAATAATAAAGTTGGGTAAATAAAAATAATAGTTATTAATAAAAGTTATTTTGGTTATTAAAGCCTTTTTTTAATAATTAAAATAAAACAAAAAATAAAATAAAATCTAAAATTAGATACATTTAAAAAATTAAAATTTTTTAAAAAATAAATATGGTTTAGTTAGGGTTATCATTGTTAACTAAAACAAACAGTATTAAAAGCCTTTCTGATAATGGAAAAAAGCTGAAATAAAATGGAAAAATTATTAGATGAAAAAAAGTAAAAATGTGAAATGAAATTTAAATAAAAATATCAATGAAAAATGAAAAAAAATTAGACATGCAAATTAAAATTAGAAATACAAATAGGGTTTAGTTTAGATTATTAATGTTAAACTATTAAAACAATTTTTTATAATTGAAATAAATTAAAACGACAACTACTAATACTATATTAGATATTAAATATTAGATGACAATTTAAAAAACTGAAATGCAAATTAAAATTAGAAATGAAAATATGGTTTAGTTTCGATTATTAATGTTAACTAAAACTAGAACTAATAAAGCCATTTTATAATAAATTAACTAAAATAAAGTAATATTAAAAATTAAATTAAATTAAATTAGAAATGAAAATACAAATTAGATAATAAAAAAGTTAAGGCTTAGGGGTTATTATTGTTAACTAAAACTAAAATTATTAAAACCCTTTTTGATAATCGTAATAAAGCGGAAATAAAGCGAAAAATTTTAATACAAACTAAAACATTTGAAATGAAAATAAAACATTAGATAAAAAAAATGAAAACTAATTGAAATAATATATAATTTAAATATTAATTCAATTAATATTTACAATACATACAATTTCAAAGCAGCATTACAGAAAACATTACTGAATTACTGAAAAACTAAAAATAAGATTACTTAAAACAAACTCAAAACGAACTAAAACCTGAAAAATATAAAAATAAGAGCTAAATAGCTACAATATCAACAGAAATGCAAATTAACTAATTGAAATAATTTGGCAAAATAGTCAATATTAAATGACATTAACACATTGTTTTAAAACTAAAAGGAGTGTTCCCAGCTCTGTTTAGCAAAATTAAACCTATTTACAGCCATCCTGCAAATTTCCTCCAAAATAAATGTGGAAAATGTAAATGTGCACATTCTGTGAGGGCCTACTCATGATCAGAGTCATCTTTGGAAAACCAAAAAAAGGCCTTCGGGCAATTGAACACAGACGATGAAACTGGCATGGGAAAAATCCCATACTCCTCAAGTTCTCAAACAAGAACACACATGTTTGAGTGCCGGATCTAAGGGCTTTTGAAGACAACATCACAAACTAATACAAATAGACAAATGAGAGCTATTTTAGCAAAAGGGTGGTGTGCTTTCAGTGCCACGTGTCAAAAGCCTTGAGTCTATTATCCTGAGTAACAAAAAGAGAGACTTCCTCTCAGGGTGAGAGCCGTTTAATGACACATCTGGTTCAGTGGTGCTCAGCCGCATGAGGAAGAGCCAAGCAAAAGAAACCCTTCTCTGACTCACCGTTTACACACGGACCTGCAGGCCAACACCTGCTCAACTCCACGGCAAAAACAGACATTAGAGGAAACTGTCCAAAACTAGCACACTGTCACAAATCAAGATACACCTCCATAATCTTTTAAGTCTTTTACGCCAAATAAGTCTATTCTGTACCTACTGGACAAAACGAGACATTTAAGGTGATCGTGCATTGCTGAGAGGAGTGATGTAAGGCCACTTTAATACAGCATTACTCATGATTTCAGCGTACGGCGAGACTCGTGGGATATGCAAGACTCTGCCCCGACTAGCAACCCACAATGCAGTGCCATTAAAGACGTGGAACAACAGGTGGAGTGGAGAAAACCCCTGCAGTGTTGCCAGCACTAAAGCAGCACTTTGTCATCATCAATCATTCATGCTGATCTCAGAAATGCGTCATTTACCACACAGGAAATGGAAAAGCATCTACCTGCTCATTTACAACCCACTGTGCACTTAACAGGAAAATACCTGCCCAGTGCTGTAGATCCCCACCGCTGCAAATGACTAGTGTGATAAACACAAGAAAGGTTTAACACAGGCTGCATGCTTTTTGATTGCTGCTTTATACTGTACTTTTTTTTTTAATGAAGTTCAATCAGAGGAAAAAAAAAAAAAATGTCTTTTTTAATTACTGACAAAGACAGGAAACATATTAATACATTCTTGTACTATTAATACAGTAAGAGCTAAACATTTGTTTTGCACCTTTGAAGTATATAGTTTTTAAACATTAAGATTTTTTTAAATGTTTTTAAAGTCTCTTCTGCTCACCAAGCCTGCATTGTTTATCCAAAGAACAGCCAAAAAAAAATTTCTAAATTTTGAAATATTTTTACCATTTAAAATAATTGGTTTTTATTTGAATACATTTAAAATTTAAAATGTAATTTATTCCTGTGATCAAAGTTAAATTTTCTAATAAATCATTCTAATATGCTAATGCTTATTATGATCAATATTTAAATCAGTTGAGTACATTTTTTTCAAGATTCTTTGATGAACAGAAAGATCTAAAGACTAGCATTTATCTGAAATAAAAAAAGCTTTTGTAACATTTGTAACATTTTTGTAACATGTAACATTATAGAAATGAATACTTTTATTTAGCAAGGATGCTTTAAATTAGTCTGAAGGCTTTTCTTGTGAACTTACTATCCAAAGAAACCTGAAAATAATTCTACACAGCTGTTTTCAAGATCAATAATAATAATAATAATAATAATAATAATAATAATAATAATAAATGTTTTTGAACAGCACATTAGAATTTTAGAATGATTTATGCAGGATCATGTGACTGGAGTAATGTTGCTGAAAATTCAGCTTCAAAATCACAGGAATAAACTACATTTTCAAATATATTCAAACAGAAAAGAGTTATTTTAAATAGTAAAAATATTCCAAATTGTTACCGTTTTCACTGTACTTTGGATCAAATAAATGCAGGCTTGGTAAGCAGCAAAAAAAAAAACAAAAAAAAAAAAACACTTTTGAATAGTAGTTATGGCTTATAACTATTTGCTGTAGTTTTACTGTATTTATTCATTTAGGACAGTAGCACATAGTGGTGAATCAGAGGTAAAAATGATATAAATACTGTTCAGTTTCTCACACAAACTGATCGTTTCATGTCTTAGGACATCAGTGTATCGTCACGAGTGGCAGGGATTAATTTTTTATTTTTTTTTGTGTATTTTTTTTTTTACTCTCAAAGATTTGGTAGCCATTGACTGCCATTATATGATTGACAGGCCGCAATGGTTCGAGTTAAAAATCTTTGTTTGTGTTCTACTGAAGAAACAAAGTCACCTATATCTTGGAAGCCCTGGGAGTAAGCAGACAAACATCAAATTTTCATTTTTGGGTGAACTATCCCTTTAAAAAAAAAATACAACAAATAAAACACCTATTATACAGGGTCAAAGTAGAATTTTAATAAAATATAAAAGTAAATGAATAAATTGCAATTAAATTGTATTATTTATAAATTATATATAATTTACACTGTGTAAGCAAATAAATAAGAAATGTAGAATGTTTATTAGCAATACGAATAAGAAAGTTAGGAAGCACGGCATACACCTTGCACGCTTAATATGAAATAAAATAAAACATACATCATTTAAATAAAAATCAGCAAACACTGTGGAAGCAAATAAATATGAAACTTCCACTATCACCTTAGAAAAATGGCAGAAGTCAACAGGCTTTTCAAAATTTTTAAAACAGGCACTTTTGCCTTGTCTTTTTCACCTCTCTCTTCTTGTCAGTCAGCTTGACTCACTTTACGTGATAAATGAAATGTGATCTGTGATGCGACTGTTGTTCGGCACACTGCATTGAGCAGCCGCGTTCAGTTTTAATTGTATTGTCTGTTCTCTAAATAAACGAAACAATTTTCATTACTATTAAAAAAAAAAAAAAACAAAAGTTCTTCTTCGGGTGATTGACAGATGAAGCAGCACATAGCGCCATCTACCGCGTATTGTTTAATGAATATTGAGCGACCTAAGCCCTGTAGCACAGAAATTACGCTTGTGCTTCACTTTAAAATGAAACACACAAGGAAACAATCCCTCACGAAAATTAATGCCATGATCATATGAATTTAGGACATTCTTTTCTAATTTAAGACCTTTTCAAAGTCTTACTTCACGGAACTTTTAAGACTTTTAAGACCCGCGGAAACCCCGTTTTCACTCTACACTACCTTTCTGAACCAGAGTACACATACAAAGAACTACATGTGACCTTTCCACCAAGTTTCCAAAATGTGCATCACAGAGCTAGTGCAAGACAAGCATTTGTGGTTAAAAAGTACATCAATTTTTATTTTTCTTAGAAAATGACTAATCGTTATCGCTAGATAAGACTTATTCCTCGGCTGGGACTGTGTAGAGCCCTTTGAAGCTGCATTGAAACTGCAATTTGGACCTTCAACACGTTGATTCCTATTAAAGTCTACTATATGGAGAAAAATCCTGGAATGTTTTCCTCAAAAACCTTATTTTTTTTTAACTGAAGAAAGAAAGAACATTTTATTCTGGAACTAATTCTTTAAGCAAAATCACAGCAACTCGCTTTAGGATTGTGGGTCTTGAATTCAGCATCTTTTGAAATGATGCTGAGTTTTGGCTTCTGTACTGTACTGTTTATTTGTTTTGCTAAGGAGATTTTGCATTGCATTTTCTCTCCCAGAACCAAATTTTCAAGCCCTACTGTAAACCAGCATTGCCGTTTCTTCAGCTTATTCTAGATCTATGAGGTTGAAGATGCTGAACAGAGTCATTCTTTTACGGGTATCCCACTTGTGTTTATTTATGAACATCTTCACCACTTGGTGCGGGTGGGGCTGCTGTGGTTTGGTCAGATTCATGGGAAAACACAGACTGCCATTTTCTTCAAAAACGCCTCTTTCCCACACACACATAAATCCATGAAATCCTGCAGGCCCTATGACGATGAGAACCATTCCCAGAAAAGAGAGGAAACGGGGACGGTTTTAGCAAAAAAGCACAGACAGCTGGAGAAATATGGGAACAAGTAGTTGCTTGACAGATATGTTCATTAATATTAACAGGTTCTGATAAAATTAGGCCATGGTACTCAAAGAAATGACTCATTTTCATGACGTCACATTAAGAAAATACTAATTACACTAGAAATAGTGCAAACTGTGCATATAATGAATTCTCTGTTCCTTAAGTGCGGTCACACCAAAACAAACAAAAGGCCTTCAAATACACACTATCATATAGTACAATGTTTCACAAAAATATATCAGATATTTTTCCACAAATTTCTAGAAAATTTCAAAAACAAATTGTGAACATGGGATTTTACTTTATTACTGTATTTTTGTTATGGTCAAATTAAATATGGCATCTAACCTGACTAAGGTCTATTTCTCCCTCTTTCTGAAATGGCAGCCTGTGGCTTTATGTTTAAAGATCAATAATCTGTCTCGCAGGAACCCGAGAGGTTAAAAACGTCCGATGTGTCTCATTTTAGCAGTAACCTTAAGGTAAACCCCATCCTGTGGCATTTGATTCTGTTTGAGCCGCATTGATCTGAGAAATGAAATAAGAGGCAAACCGTAACCTACAGTATTTACCATTCATCAGTTATTTCAGAGACAGCACACAGGTTATTGAGCCGGTGCTTAAAAAAACCAAAAAAAAAAGTACAAATACTTAGACAGGTCAATAATACACCTGTGCATTACATCTGGCAGTGTAAAAATAGATCTGACTTGACAATGTCTGTTGTGTCACTAATAATTACAGAAATATTAGAACAAAAAAAAAGGGAAAAAAAAAATTGCTCATTGTTCAACAGCATAAAAACACTCCAATAACAAAAAGGAATACAATAGAACAGAACAGAACAGAATAGAATAGAATGTATGCAGCTAACATTTTTAAAATTAGCAAAATAATAAAAACTAATCTGCATTTATGAACACTAAAAAATAAACTTAACTGCAACTATGCATATTTTTAATCTCAAATTTATTATAAGAGATTACGATTAAAAATAAAGGTTTTTAACGCACTAGGTTTGAGTGCAGAAAATTATGAAAAAGATGACAAATAAAATGTTTGAGAGTCAAGTAATGTGGAAAACAATGAATTTTAATAAAATAATAATTATAATAAATTTGCTGCTAAAATAGAAATTTTAAGTAACATTATGTCATTAAATTATTCATTATCCTTGCTCATTAAAAATATTTTTTCCCTTAAAAAAAAATTAATGTAATTATTAAATAAATTATTTATAAAACATAATTATTAGCGTGTTTTATAATTATTTAAATAATAATATAATTATAATGATATAATTCAATCGTTATAATTATAATATTTTAGAATTTGTATAACAATAATTTATAATATAATAATTAGAATAATTTATAGTAAAAATAATTATAATGCATTTGCTGCTGAAATATAAGTCTTATGTAACATTATGTCTTTACATTTTTCTATTTAATGTGTCCTTGCTCTTTAAACGTATTTTTCTTACAAAATTAAATTAATGTAATTATTTACAAAAAATAATTATTAGTGTATTTTATAATTATAATAAATTATAATTAAACTATTAGAATAACTTTAATAATAAATTACGATAATTAATATATTATTAAATACTATTATTAGTTCGCAAGTAGATTTGCAACATTAGTAGCAGTTTAAAAGTTTAAACTATGTATGCATCATTAACAAAAAAAGGAAATTTTAAAAACTACAATAATGATTTTTTGAGACCAAACCAATGGTTCTTCTATTTATTAGCAGAAAAGCAAATCCATTAATCCAAATCACTTTATACAGTATCAAACGTTCCAAACTCACTGTGTTTGGACAATCACTCAGTGATTTCTGGTCTAAAACAGGCCGAAACAAGCACCAGAAGAGTTTTACCATCGGCAGTGACAGCATGTGTCTTCATCAGTTACTTACCTAAAACAGAAAAAAAGAGAAGAAACGCATGTAAATGATGTGGACTAAAAAGTCTGAATACTCACACTGAAGCAAAACTCTCACACACAGCAGTGTTGAATACTGAGAGATGACCCAATATTGTGTGACAAGACTCACTCGAGAGGACAAACACACTCTCTAATAAGCTGTTTGTCTTTCTGTCTGTCTATCTCCCTCTCCAGAGCCCTTCACACAGCTCTATTTATAGCGTGTTACTCGCAGTCTTTGCACGCAATTAACCACACACACACACACACAGCATCAGCATTAGTGTCTGGAGCCGAATCACTTCATTTTCACATCTCTCACTATCTAATGTGAGGCCACTCGTATAAATTAATTGTGGAAACAATGACAGATCTGTCAAAACAACCCACTCAAAGTAACTGATAATGCATACGTGTGTGTGTGTGTGTGTGTGTGTGTGTGTGTGTGTGAGAGTGACAGAGTATATACACTACCAGTCAAGTTTTTGAACATTAAGATTTTAAATGTTTTTTTAAAGTCTTTTCTGCTCACCAAGCCTGCATTTAGCAAAAGCAGGACAATTTTTTTTATATATTTTTACTATTTAAAATAACTGCTTTCTATTTGAATATATTCTAAAAATGTAATTTATTTCTGTGATTAAAGATACATTTTCAGCATCATTACTCCAGTATCACATGATCCTTCAGAAATCATTCTAATATGCTGATTTGCTGTTCAAGAAACATTTTTAATTACTATTATTATCAATATTTAAAACAGTTGAGTACTTTTTTGCAGGATTCTTCGATCTTTCCAAAGATCAGCATTTATCTGAAATAAAAAGCTTTTGTAACATTATACACCACACCATTCAAAAGTTTGGAATCAGTATTTTTTTTCCTTTGAGGAAAGAAATTATAGATATTGATACTTTTATTTAGCAAGGATGCTTTAAATTGATCAAAAGTGATGATAAAGACATTTATAATGTTACAAAAGATTTCTATTTCAGATAAATGCCGTTCTTCTGAACTTTTTTATTCATCAAAGAAATCTGAAAAAAAAATTCTACATCATTATAATAAATGTTTTTTTGAGTATGAGATCAGAATATTAGAATGATTTCTGAAGGATCATGTGGATCACTGGAGTAATGATGCTAAAAATTCAGCTTTGAAATCACCGGAATAAAATACATTTTAAAATATTTTAAAATAGAGAACTGTTCCTTAGTAAAACAGTAAAAATATTTCAAAAATATACTGTTTTTGCTGTACTTTGAATCAAATAAATGCAGGCTTGGTGAACAGAAGAGACTTCTTTATTTATAAAAACATTAACATTAAAATTAACATATGTAATGTTTACAACTTTGCTGATAATAATCAGAAATGTTTCTTGAGCAGCAAATTAGCATATTTCATTGATTTCTGAAGGATCATGTGACACTGAAAACTTTAAATGATGCTAAAAATTCAGCTTTGCATCACAGAAATAAATTACATTTTAAAATATATTCAAATAGATTCAAACAGTTCTATTAAATTGTAGTAACAATTCACAATATTATTGTTTTTACTAAATTTTTGATCAAACAAATACAGCCTTGGTGAGGAGTTCCTGTGTTCTGTTATATCAGAACATCATTTGATATTACATGTGGTATATGGTAGGGATGCTCATTTTAACCGGTTAACCGTTAACCGACAGAAAGAATTTTGACCAATTAATACAATCAGTTAAACGGTTTAAAAGGTCTTATTTTTCAGTAATTCAGTAATCAAAATATTTTTAAATGTTTTCTGGATGGTTAAAATAAAATGAAATTGCATTTTTGAGAGAAAAAAGATAAATCGCGTAGGCCTATAACGTTAAGTCGCATTTTATTATTACATTCAGAAAGATCTGGTGTCGACGCGAAATATTTACAATACACTATAAACATAGGCTAGGCTATTTTAGTTCCCCTCACTCCACAAAAAATCCTTTCAATTTAACAGTATTTAGAAAAGAACAAGAATGAAAAATATAAGAAGCTAGGTGACAAGCCAAAATGAAACCATTTAGGCTAAAGCGAAACTGAAACTAACATTGGGTCTCTCACACGACACAAATCCAAATGTCTCCGTATTCAAGATGTATTTGAATGCTAAAATATTATTTATTATGTAAACCTGGTTTTGTACTTCTCGCATTACAATATCCACATAAAAAATGTTTGGCATAATATCACGGCAGTACGTTGATAACGATTAAGCAGTGTGATTTTTTTTTTTCCCATATGTTTGGCTGATTGTGTGTGCGCGTGCGGCGCCGGCGCAATCACTTGATTTTTTCCTTCTAACAGGGGAAACGACTCTTTACAGATAATCGAAACTGTAAACGGTTTGCTGTTTGTAAAATAAAGAAAAATAGGATGCCGCTTTCAGCCGTCTTCCTTTCGCGCAGCACAAAAATGAACCAAAACTCTGCATACTAGCTACTTGTTGCACTTTTTTTGTTTGTTTGTTTGTTTTATTAAGTAAAAATATTTATCTTATAGACCTATTCATTCATTATATATATATATATATATAGCCTAGCTTTATGATGTTTTTCTCCATTCGCAGAAGCGCTGCAGGTGATGCGACGTGTCCATGTGAATCCTCATGTTCTGTTGTTTGCTGCTGTTTGCGCATGTAAAATTAATCCCGGAAAACAAATGTTGGTATTTTAATGGGTCACAGACACTTATCCTCTCTAAAATAATTAAATTCTAATTTAAAATAATCTTGGCGGTTAACGGTTAATAATCGGTTAACAAGCGTCGGCTGTCGGTTAGGAAAAATAACCGAAATTAACATCCCTAGTATATGGATATTAATTTGTCACCAAAATCTGATTTTACTCGCTTAAAAAGAGATCTGTGCACCTGGCTGTGGGTTGACGAGCGCGCTAAAATAAAGCAGACAGCGTGCAAATGAATGACGCTATCAATTCCCCCTTTGCTGTCCTTTTAGTACTGCCTGTCCACATCCTTTCGAATAGAACATTGTGAGGAAAGCACTACAGACGCATCTCTTAAATAATGTATCTGAGCTCTAAAAGGTCTTTTATTGAGGGCTGAACTCAAAAACATCCTCCATTAAAACTCCTGCTTCAGATCATCAGCATATAGATCCTACAGGTTATAGATACACTGCAAAAAATAAAGATTGTATCCACTTTATTTTTCAATGCAGAAGCAAGCTGTTTTCTAGTAATGTGTTAGACGTCCAGTTCATAATTGAGAGAATACTAATATTAAAATATGGTAAGACACACCAGTTTGCAATATCAAGCAGCAAAACGAGCTTTTTGTGCAGCTAAAAATAGCTGGAAGTGGATGAGACTGGAAGCCAGACACAAAAAAAAAAAAATTTACAAATGGTTGCAACCACTCTTATGGGAAAAATAAGGTGGATAGACTGGAGTAAATTTACTAGAATATCAACTTCAGAATTTCACATCTAAGTCGATGTGGTACTTTGTAATCATTTGTGAAATAAGTGAAAACCGTTTCAAAGTAAATCCTACACCAAACTGTTTTCATCGTAAATGCATGTACACTACCAGTCAAAAGTTTTTGAACAGTAAGATTTGCAATGTTTTTTAAAGAAATCTCTTCTGCTCACCAAGCCTGCATTTATTTGATTAGTACAGCAAAAAGAGTATAATACTAAAATATTTTTACCATTTAAAACAACTGTTTTCTATTTGAAATTATTTTAAAATATATTTTATTCCAGTGATTTCAAAGCTGAATTTTTAGCTTCATTACCCCAGTCACATGATCCTTCAGAAATCATTCTAATATTCTGATTTGCTGCTCAAAAAAAAAGAAAAAGATAAGATAAGATATTTTTTATTATTATTATTATTATTATTATTATTATTATTATTATTATTATTATTGGAAACAGCCAAGTAGAATTTTTTCAGGTTTCTTTGATAAACAAGAAGTTCAGAAAAACAGCATTTATCTGAAATAGAAATATTTTTATCACTTTAGATCAATTTAAAGCATCTTTGCTAAACAAAAGTATTACTTTCTTTAATTTCTTTCCAAACAAAACCAAACTCTTGACTCCAAGCTTTTGAATGGTATAGTACATAAAAATCTTTTTATTTCAGATAAATGTTGATCTTTATATTCAGCAAAGAATCCTGAAAAAAAAAAAAAAAGTACTCAACTGTTTTAAATGATGATACTACTACTACTACTACTACTACTACCTAGGGATGCACCGATGCCGAGCTCCTGTACTTCATTACTCATTAAAATGCTTACGATACCAAACGCCGATACCACATCACGTGACAAGTGCGCATGCAGGCGAAGAAATACCGACAACAACAGACAGCAGAACGGAGTCATTAGAGATTAAAGATGTCTATGAAGTATATGTATACAAATACTATAATGTTAAACATTCAGTATTAAGCTTGTATAACTGGTGTGCGTCAACTGATAGGCAAGGCATGCAGATTGGATTGAACGCGCGGCGGCCAAGATGTGCGGGCTTGTCGAGTTAATATCCCGCCTTGGCATCACTGGAAAGTTTGTAGTTCAGTGAGATGTGTCAAAAACAATTGAAGTAAATCAATGCACAAGTTATTTAACGGTATAGAGAGAGAGGGAGTGAGAGACAGAGAAAGAGAGAGAGTGCGCGCTGTTGCGTGATCTTTATTGATGTTCGCATATTTAGCACACACATCTTTTGGATTAAAACAAATTTGTAAGTATAAAAAAAAAAATATATATATATAGGGGCATTCGTTATAAACATCATTTATTTTCAACCTTAAGCATACACGACTGTCCGGCGAAAGTGAAACTATAGTAGCCTGTGTGAAATGCGATAGGCAGTACTGTACTTGCCAATGTTTTGCTTGCTTCACGAGTGTTTCTGCATTATTTGAGTCGCTTTGGATTATAGCCCAAATAGCAGCATATTTCAGATGAAAAAACGCGACTTATATTTCTGAAAATATCAGAGTTAGGAGATTCATAATGAGTGGTTTGCGTGATTACAGTACTGAGCCACTACAATGGAGCAGTTTAATACTATTAAATTGAAGATGATGTACCACAGAGCAAGAAAAAAAAATTAAAAGTGAAAGTAACAAAACAATTTTAATGGCATAATTAAGTGTAAAAATAAAAAACTAAGGGATATATAGTCAACCCAAAAATTATTCAGACAGCAGATATACACCATCTTTTGATCATTTTTTGATTTTTTTTTTTAACTAGTGGGTGCAGGACACAGTTTATGATAATGTGATCTAAATAAATTTTGGTTTGACTGTATCTATTTGATAAATGAAGTTGACCAATTAACATTATACATATTCTTTTAGTTTCTGTACCCTATATTTTACAAATCTACCGGTAAATTTTAAAATATCGGTACTCGGAATCGGCAAGTACCAAAAATAAAAGTATCGGTATCGGGCGAATACTGGAAAAAGTGGTATCGGTGCATCCCTAATAATAACAACAATAACAACAACAACAACAACAACAATAATAATAATAATAATACGTTTCTTTAACAGCAAATCAGCATATTAGAACGATTTCTGCAGGATCATGCGACAGTGAAGACTGCAGAAATGAAGCTGAAAATTAAGCTTTGATCACAGAAATAAACTGTATTTTAAATATATTCAAATATATTTAAATATATTCAAATAGAAAACAGTTATTAGTTATTATTAGTTATTATAACAGTTATTATAGTGAAAATATTACAAAAAATATTTATTGCTTTACTTTGGATCAAATAAATGCAGGCTTGCTGAGCAGAAGAGACATCTTACTGTTCAAAAACTTGACTGGTAGTGTATAAATCATAAATATGGAGATTAAAAATAGGACAGAGTTGATGCCTTTAAAATCCTATATTTTATTACAGACAGTATTCGAAGGAAGCTTCCCAGGTGAAAGTAGAGGCCGGTCGTGTGTAAATCCTCAGAAATGAATGCTTGAAATGAAAAGCCTCTTTGTCTTTCAACTTACCGTTTCTTACGTAAGCTCCATTTGTGATTTGTGTTACATAACGCAAGGTAATCGCCCGCATCTTTTGTTTGAGTTACGTGCGTATATGGATAAAAATCTAATTAAACATCCACAGGAAAGATCTCCACAATTTCCACAGCTTTCCAAGAACGTCTCGCATGTTGCTGCGAATCTCAGATTTGTTTTAGTGCTAATCATGATGTTCTAATAAGGATCTGTTTCATTGTTCAAAGTTCACGTTTGGCTCCCTTGTCATGAGATGAAACCAACTTGTGTCAAATCTGCAATAATTTTACACACAAAGCAGAGAAAAGCATGTCAAAGCAAGTTGTTACACTCTCTCAAAGGAAAAAAAAAAACAAAAAAAAAAACCAAGCGGCTGCCTCTTCGCCGGATGCCATGAGACCCAGACTCGCGCTGCGCTGACGTCAATAGTCTGGATTGTGCTCATATTCCCTAACCCATTCCGCATCATTACCGAACCTAATATTCTTAACGCTAAATTAATCTGATCCACGCACAGTTCACTTCGCGTACTGCTCTCGCTTTCAACCCAATATCTGACTTGAGCATAATGAGCATGTGAGGCTCAGAATAAAAATGGATCAGAAGTGCTACACAAACAGCACAAAATTTACTGCCAAGAAAAAAAAACTGTGTATTTAAGAGTCTGCGATGAATACAGAGGGCTCAGTATTGAGTTGTAGTAGTGTTTTCTAGTTCTTGTGTGCTTCTCACACTGTTTGCGTTCCTGTCACGTAAATAATGGTTTACAGTGCGGTGGAGGGGTTTTGTGTTTACACATGAGCGCTGCTGACATGACAAGCCTCTTGTGTTCTGTGAACAAAAGGGACACGGGTGCGTCATGCGTGTCCTTTCAGTTAAACACACGGCACCATCAGCGTCAAGCCTGTGGATTCACCTCGTCTTTAATGAATGTCTTTATCATCAGTCCTGCACCAGCATGCATGAAGTCACCACCACTTCCCTGTAGTTTGGAAACTAAACTTACTGACAAAAGCAAAACTTCATCTAAAATAAAAAAAGAGAAGTTTTATGGTCTACCATTTTAAAGTTTGTGGTCAGTTAGATTATTATTAGTAGTAGTAGTATTTTTAAAAAAAATCCCTTCTGCTCACCAAGGCTGCATTTAATTGATTAAAAGTACAGTAAAAATTGTACTATTGAGAAATATTACTACACTTTTGAATTGTTGTCTATTTGAATATATTTTAAAATGTAATTTATTTCTGCGGTGTAAAACTGAATTTTTAGCATCATTACACCATTCTAATATGCTGATTTGCTGCTGAAATAGAAATCTTATGTAACGTCATTCAATTTAATGTGTCCTTGCTCATTAAAAGTATTTTCCCTTAAAAAACGAATTAATTTATTTATAAAACAGTGTATTTTGTTAATTAAATTATAATAATAAATTATAAATTATTATAATTATTATAATTTGTATAATAATTTTATAACAATAATTTATAATAATTTAAAATATAACAATTAAAAAAAATTATAATAAATTTGTTGCTGAAATATAAATCTTATGTAACATTATATCTCATTAAATTATTCAATTTGATGTGTCCTTGCTTATTAAAAGTACTTTTCCCTTAAAAATAACTAATTTAATGTAATTATTAATTAATTTAACTATTTATAAAACTTAGTCTATTGTATAATTCATTAAATCAACATAAAAAAAATAATCTATAAATCAATATCAATATAAATAATTTATTATAATTATTATAATATGTCTATAATAATTTATAATATAATAATTCTAACTATTTATAACAAAAATAATTATAATAATTTTGCTGTTCAAACAGAAATCTTATCTACCATTTTATGCCATTAAATTATTCAATTATATGTCAATAAAATTATGTTATTTTAAATTAATTTATTTATAAAACAATAAGTGCATCTTATAATTAATCAAATTATAAATTATAATTAAATTATTATAATTATAATAATAATTAAATTATAATACAAGTATACAATATTATTAACATATCAAATGATGATAATATTTAAATAACTATACTAATTACATTCTAAAAATAATTAATTAAATAAATAAATTTAACTTTATATTTTTTATATTTTATATTATATTGAAATTCGGTCCATACTTTAAGATGAATAATACAATCAGTACTGATCAGACTGTAGGAACATCAAAAATGGCAAAAATAATCCCAGACTTCTATTCAAGGAGGGACCTGAGCCTTATCTAGAAATTTAAGCGATGTCTTTTGACTTGAGTCCTAGTAACTTACTAGGAACACATTAGCAATCACTCAGAACATCCTAGCAATCGCATACTAATCCACTAACAACCATTCAGAACACTACGGGAACAACATATCATTGGTCTGGATAGCAACAGATCTTGCTCTAATTCTTAAGTGTTTTTTGCCACAGAGTGACTGAAAGAGTCTCAAGCGAGCACTGCTCCTGAAGGTGAGGATGTGAGTGCATCTCTAACAGCTGTTGTGTGTGTGCTTGCGTACGTAAGTGTCTGTCACGCCCGAATAGTAAACTCAACAGCATTTGCTTGAGAATACATCACTTGTCACTTTACACAAACACACATCCACACTCCAAGGAATTCCTTCCCGTTTAAACACCAAGTCTTGCAACATATGACCAATACACAATGTGCAAATATCTTCCAAAACGACTAAAACGATCATCACTAATGCATCACAAACTGAGTTACAAGCTTAGGGATAAGGGTTTGTTCAAATCAATCACCCTACATATTAAAGAGCAGGTGATGTCTCTGTTCCTTCATGAAAAAGAAAAAAAAATTAAAAATACATCTGGACATTTACCAAAAACAAACAAAAAAAAAAAATACATTTTTATCATGAATTATAAAAATTTTCATTGTCACATTTTCATCATGCAATTTTGGTAAAATATGGAAATAAACTGTTGCTATAATGATTTTATTACTTACCAAATAAAAAAATAACATGTATGGAAGCCCATTTCCGTGAATGAATGGAGAAAAAAAATTCCCAATTGCAAGTTATAAAGTCAGAATTGCAAGATACAAACTCGCATTTGCGAGGAAAAAAGTCGGAATTCTGACTTTATTTCTTGCAATTTAGATTTTTTTTTGAGAAAAAAAGCCAGAAATTTGAGATACAAACTTGCATTTGAGAAAAAAAGCCAAGCCTCAACTCTTACACCATTTCTTGCAGTTCTGATTTTTTTTCTCCGAACTGCAATATACTGTAAACTTACATTTTCAAGAAATAAAGTCAGAGTTGCAACTTTTGACATTTTTTTCCTCACAAAAAAAGTGTATATCTTAAGTCTGATTTTATTACTTGCAATTGCGAGTTTACATCTCATAATAAAAAAAAAAAAAAAGTCAGAATGTCATAGAAAAAATCAATTCGAGATACAAACTCGCATGTGAGAAAAAAAAGTCTCAATTCCTACTTTATTTCTTGCCATTGTGAGTTCGCATGCCATGCAATTGTAAAAAAAAAACAAAGTCAGAATTCTGAGAGTTATATTACGCAATTGAAAAAAAAAAAAAAGTCAAAA
>VONZ01000948.1:215000-271573 GCA_012976165.1 Labeo catla
CTATTAAAACCAATTACTTCTGAGTGAAAGCCATTTATCATGTGTGCCAGAAAATTGTTTCCCGTCATGGTGTTTGGCTTAGCATGAATGAAGCCGAGCTTTTCTGTTGCTTGCAATTACAGCATGTGTGCTCTTCAGGACTTAGACTGGAAAACAAAACTGACTGTCTAAAACATGTATAAGTTAATGTTTGTATTAATGCAAAATTATTTAGCTACTTTACTATTAATATTATTATTAATTTCTACATTTTAATTGATCTAAAATCTAAAATACATGTTTAAAAAAAAAAAAAAAAAAAAATTTTAAACTGGTACAGAAAGCTTTTAGTATGAGTTTATTTAATTAATTCCTCTGACTGATGTATTGAATTCATCCATTAAGGATGCATCATACTGATTCAAACCGATAACCTATTTTCAAAAAAGTATTTTTGAATGATTTCATTAAAAAAAAAAAAAAACAACCTCTAAAAGTGAAGTCAAGTCACTTCTGATTCACAGAATCACAAATGACTCTTATAAGCTGGTTCTTTTAAATGGATCAAATTTAAAAAAGACAGTCTAAGTTGTTGCTAAATTATGTCTGATTAAATGTCTATTTATCACAATGCATTGTTAACGATAAGCATTCACTAAATTGAATTTGTAGTAATAAACAGTGTTTTAATTAATGGAAAAATACAGATTTAAACCTGTGAGTGCTTTTAAATGATTCGTTAAAAGAACCTGTTCACACTAAAAGCTGTTTTAGCAGGACCAAGAGTGATTCACAAACAAATGACTCTTATGAGCTGGTTCTTTTAATGAATCAAATTAAAGCCGTTACTGAATTAATTTGTTATGTTTAATCACGATGTGTTGTTAACTACAAACATTCACAAAATGGAATTTGTTGTAATAAATAGTATTTTAATTTAGGAACCTGTTCACTCTAAAAGCAGTTTCAGCATGGTCAAGATTGATTCACAAACAAATGATTCTCATGAGCTGGTTCTTTTAATGAATCAATTTAAAACGACTTTCAAAATTGTTACTGAATTATGTCTGATTAAATGTCTGTTTATCACAATGTGTTGTTAATGATGAACATGCACTAAATGAAATTTGTTGTAATAAATAGTACCTCTTCCTGTCTAAACCTTCAGGATATAGACAGGAATAAAAATGTAAAATTTGGTGTGTGTAAGTGCTACTAAAGTGGAAGTTTATGGCTGGAATGTTGTGGAATCTGTTGTAATAAATAGCATTTTAATTAACAGAAAAATACAGATTTAGAGACGTGAGTGTTCTTGAGTTAAAAGAACCTGTTCATTCTAAAAGCAGTTTCAGCATGGTCAAGATTGATTCACAAACAAATGACTCTCATGAGCTGGTTCTTTACATGAATCTAAAAGACTCAGAGTGGGCAGAGTGGTTAGTTAAGTAATGTATAAATCATAAATTGATTCAATGTTTATAGTGTAAATGCTAAACAATTCACAAACAGAAATTTTATTGTAAAACAAACTATTTCAACTAAGGAAAACACTAAAACATAATACAAAAAAAATACCACTGATTTATTTTATATGTATTTAGGACCAATTACGATCTGTTTTTGCAGCTGTTCTGTTGCTAAAATAGAACTCTAGAAAACACTGGTGTTTCTGATGGCTAAAAACCTCGCTCAAGGCAACAAAAACAAACAACAAAACCTTTCTATTATGATTCATTGATGGAGGACGCGGCACTGCCGCACACATACTTAGCAGACAGTAAATACTGGCTGTGAGGGAGTTTTCCCTCGCTCCGTTTCTGTGTTTGTGCAGAGAGTGCACTGATGACATCACTGCGGGCAGATCGATTCCTAAACGCATTTACGGCCCCCTTCCAGTCGGCCGTGGCAGTGCCATTAAAGTGCACAGAGTGTGCCGCGCTATTAGGACCTCGGGCTAAAGAACAAGCACGAGGGTTTCGCGGAAAACGCGGTTGCCTAGGAAATAAATGCCAAGGATGTCATCTGCGGGCCGAAAATAAATACATAAACACAACCCTGGAGACGCATCTCAAGATGCACATTGGAGCTCAAGTAATAGCAAATAAAGGCTCGCCGCTGACGTGAGGAATGCTAATGAGGCGGACTATCAAGCGAGAAGACATGAATGATGGGGGCAGGATCCATTCAGTCCACCACTGCAATGGGAGCTGGGATATGGCGCTGGAGGCAGCTGTCCACTTTCATATTGAAATGAAGCAGGTTGGAGAGTGAGCGCTCAAAGGAGACCATCACGCTCTCTCCCGGCCATTTGAAAGAGACAAAATTGCCCGCTTTCTTTATATCACCTTTGCAGCAGCTTAACTCGGGCTAAATGAACTGAACCCTTGCCCATTAGAGACCAGACGCTTTTTAATATTGCTCTCACTCGAACGAGACGAGCACAGACTAGTCATCCGTTATCTGAAACATGAGCTCTGAACTCTTTCCGTATCAGGAAATGATCTGCCAGTGTTTCGGACAATGTGGTTTATGAGTCGTGCATGATCGATTGAGTTTATCCATCACCAATTAATCAATTTTAGCACAAGTGCGGTCAGTCATACAAAGCAACCTCAACTGGCTCAACTTCAGTGTTTCTCTATAAATACAAAATAAGCTCACTGTAAACAGTGATAGTGTGTTCAAGTACAACATGACAATGTGGTATCATTGTATCATAATCATGTGTGCTCTTTAGAAAAGCATGCACTGAAGACGGGACCCGACGGGTTCGGGTAGGGCTGCTCGATTTTGACAAAAATCATAATCACGATTATTTTGGTCAATATTGTAATCACGATTATTTAACACGATTATGACAGGGTCCAAAACTTTATATTAGTGATTAATTTAAAGATAGCAATACAGCAGAAAAAAAGATACAAATAAAAAAAACAGTGCTTTAAAAAAATACTGAATACTTTTATGGAAGTCTAAAGTAGTCTAACAATACTACAGAAATTGAATGTAATTATTTGAATGTAAAAAAAACGGCGTCTTTACTGTAATAGTTAAACATGCTTTGTTTCTGATTAAAACTACAAACGTTATTCTTTCAAGAGCAGTGAGTGATTTTTCTCTTTGTATTTCTACGTTTTATTCATATTAGGCACAGAGAAGGCAGAAGGAATATTATGTGTTGCCGCTTTAACCACACGGGTCCAATATACTGTTGCACACGTATTTTCATTCTCAACTGTTTATGATCATTTAAGACATAACTGACTAGCGTTTACATGAACAATCACCAAGCGCCTCATTTTGAAATATTTTTGCATGTATTTGAGTGTTTAGGCGCGCACCTTAAAAGATAACTTTACATGTCCGTGTTCTGCTCCGTCTCTGAGCGCATATACAGAACAGCACAAGTTTTCTTATGCCCTTTTAAAAACACAACATCAAAGAAACATTAATAAATCAAGCACGTCCCGTTTTATGAAAGTCGCGTTACATGATTTTGCTGACTTGCATGTGAAATTAGACTTTTATGAAAGAGCGAAATCACACCACTGGAAAGGGGGCGGAATGGAGCGCAATAATCGTTTCATCTCGATTACTGCATCTTCATGATCGTTTGAAGCAGAAATCGAAATTGAAACTGAATTTCGATTAATTGCACAGCCCTAGGTTCGGGCTTAATTTATATCATTTTACACAGGCTCGGGCCGGGCATGGGCTTGCGCTCCGGCTTACGCTGTAAATGAGTGGTCATGTGATGCGCTTCGATTAGCGCGAAAGATGCGAAAATGGATGTTGAGGAGGTGAAACGGAGGCTTGCCTCTGGCGATTACGTTTTGGCAAAATTTACAAAACTTGCAAAATTAGCCAGATCAGTACTATGCATCCCAGCCAGTATAGCAGCAGCAGTGAAAGTGAGCACAGGACCGCGCAAAAGCCATCTACCGTGGATTCAATAAATTTCCAACACAAAAACATGTAGCCTAATCTTGGTGAGTAAAGGTTTTTCAAATTATAACTAAATATTAATTGAGTCTTAAATGCATAATGTAGACAGAGTATATAGGCTAAGGTTGGCATTATTGTTTTATTAAATTTCACCTGCTATTCACTGTCGCGTTGAGGCCGGATTGTGGAGAGAAGTAGCGAAGCAAATCCCACGGAGCCTTTATCTTAATTTCGTTATTGCGAAATACCCATCTTAATTTAGAATTTATCTTAATTTAATTTGTTAACACCCTGGGGTCGGCTAACCCGCAGGCGGGAGCACGCGCATATTTTCCAGATGTGAGCAAAAAGAACTTGAATTGCTCCCTCAATTTTGATTGGACACATAAAAGTAATACATCACCTGAATCTGTAGAAAGTTTACTTTTATTTGTGTACGCTCAACATATTAACAAATGTTCGTGGTTTTTGTAAATAAAGAAAATATACAGCGTGTCATTTCAGTCTTCTCAGTCTCCGTGAATATCCAGTTGAAACGCGTCACTAAAATGAACTAAAACTCAGCGAATACATGACACACAAACACCAGAGATATGTCTATAGAAAGCTTGGAATGTCTACTTTTAAATGAAGTAAGTTTAATCGAAAACACATATTCTGTGTGTAAGTAATCCGTATGAAACCAATACCATGTCCTGTTTTCCCCATCTGAGCTCATTACCGCTAATTAGTTCACGCCCACGCGTGGTGGCGCTATTGTTATTACAAACATCCAAATGACCGCCCACATCAACTCGTAAACAAAGCAGCAACGTGTTTGTGTCGGATACTTTCGTTTTTGGAAGAAAGCGCTGAGAGGAAAAAGCCTTGTATTTACTCCGGATGAGGACGCGCTGAGAGGAACAGACTGAACTTGTTTATCTCACAAACAGAACACGAGCGCGACTACAGCAGCTGACAAGAGGATCTTATACAGTGTAAGTAATGTTTCTTATTAACATTAGATAATGTGTTGTTGAGACTCATTTTTATTGGCTCGTTGGCCTAGTGTATGCCTAGGCCTATTTAGAGTGCTGAGATGTAGCGATGTTACATTGGACTTATTTTATTTCTTTGTTCCAACTTCCAAGTGGCCTATAGCCTAAGTTAGTCATGAATAAATTATGTTAAAACATGTATAAATGACTCATTCTTGACAAAAGGCAAAAGAGCTGTGTGCTTGCGCACATTTGAATAATGCCAGGCTGTAAACGGGTTCGGGCTTTTAAAAAGCTGTCAATCAAAATGTACTTGTCTGGCTCGGGCCGAATTCTGTCGGGCCTAACTTTTAAGGCCCGATTACAGCTCTAACGCAGTGGATTCAAATGACTTTTTTCAGTCCAAAATCAACAAGTGGAGGCGTAATGGAGTTTATATACATGCTGTATTATTATCATCAGTAACACAACTCTAACAGCACATGAATAAAACAGCCTAAATTCATTAAAATGCAACAGACTGAAAAAGTGTTGACAGGAAAATATGAATATTCACACTTATTTTAAATGAAGTTATAATTAAAAAGTAGGCTTTTCTGCTTTGTGTGAAGTTGAGTTAAATAAATCCTGGTTAAACAGTTATGTGAACAATATTTGTCACTGTTAACAGAAAATAACTTGAAAAGAAAAATGAATGTAGTTAAAATGGAAGACTGGCATATATAAATACACTTTTTTTAATATACACTACAGTTTACATATAGACTACCATTAGACTTGATGTTTTGAAGTCTTTTCTGCTCACCAAGGCTGCATTTATTTGATTAAAACAGGGTTCGTACAGATACTTTCAAATGAAATTCCAGGACTTTCAAGGACTTTTCAATAGAGATCGACCGATATATCAGTTTACCAATATTTTTACCATAATCGGGTATCGGTTTTGTAATATCGAATTTACCGATAAACGGGTTTTGAGAATTACTGGCAGGATCGCCATATTAGCGGTCTGAGGGGAGACGAGACAACAACAACAACGGCATGCATAGGTAAAGCACTTGCTTAGCTGTAATTAGTATATTTTATTTAACATAACAGCCATTAATGCACATATTAGATGTGTTACATAAATGCCTGATGTAGCTAATTTATGCAGCTTTGGATTGAAGAAATAGAAGAACTCACAGAGTCACGTAAAATAATCCGTCCTAATAAACACGTACATTTGTCTGAATTAAATAATATACAGCCATGAATGAGCACATGTTGGAAATGATAGCGCTGAATTTAATTCTCTCTGTGTTGTCTATATGCTCATTATTAGTCTTGTGAAGTCGGAGTCTGCTAAAATAATCCGTCAAGTCCTGTCCCAATAAAGTCTTAACTTTGCCTGAATGAAAGTGAGTGCATATTGGAAATAAAAGCATTTAATTTAATTCTCTCTGTTGTGTACATTATTAATCTTGTGAAGTCGCTTTCATTTTGCTGTTCACTCACCGGGTTGATGCTCAGGAAATGTTCCAGCACGGCCACCACATGTACCACATGCGATCACAGTTTGAGTATAGTTCTGTGTAAACAGCACTTTGTCAGAATCTAGAAAATATTAGTGATTCTGATATAACGTACCAGTTTAGAAATGCAATAAAATACAATGTTTTGTTTGCTATATTCCAATATTTCAGAGAATATTATTCAGTGAATTAACATTATCCAGTGAGCTATTCTTCACTCTTTATATTAAACATCTTATAAACCTACTGAAACTGTAGTTTAAAATGAAGTTGATGTGACTCCTGTGCTTTATTTATTTTCTCCATTTGAAAGCATTAGACATTCTACATTTGTTTTGCTTAGTGCTGCAGCTGATGCATTTTATAAATAAAAAAAAAATCATAAATAAAAAGATTTTTACTGTTGTAATATGAAGATTAAAGGGGAAAAATCAAAGTAAAATATGGACTTACTTCACTCAGTCATTTATTAACTTTATAGTAAATAAATATCGTTTCTGCATATCGGTTATTGGGCACATAAACATGCAAATAATCTGTATCAGTATCGGTTATAAAAAAAAAAAAAAAATCAATTATCACTTCTTTTGGATCTCTTTGGATTTTCAAGGACTTCAATCAAAGATCTCACTTATGTCTTCTATTTCAAATTAAAGAGACATAAAAATACAAATTAAAAAAAAAAAAAAATCAGAAAGAAAGATTTGCAAAACTGCGAAGTCCGGATCTAAATCAAATGATTCGCGATCCATTCTACAAAGATCCAATCTAAAGCAAAAGATTCACAAACCCGCTCCAAAGTTCTGATCTAAATCAAATGACTCGCGATTCACGTTTTGAAGTCCCAACCTGAATAATGATTTGTGAACCATCGTTTCAGGTCAGGAGTTGGAGTGGGAATCGAGAATCATTTGACTTGTGTTGTGTATCACAAATCGGGACTTCAAATCACATGTCACAAATCATTTGATTTGAATCATTCAATTTGAATCATTCAATGCGTAAAAAGATTCACAAACCTGTTCCGACCTAAATCAAATGATTCGCGATACGTGATTTGAAGTCCTGATCTGAAACACATGATTCACGATACGCAATATGTTGGAGCACTTCGAAACAGTGAATCATTTTGCAATGCAATGGCTTAACTGATTCAGAGTTTCGAAAAGCTCTGTTTCACCCATCACTATGTGCTTTTTAAAAACATTACAAGTGATGTTAAAATTCAAAAATGAATGGCTTTTAATTTGATCTGGTTTTTGCCAGTGAATCGCTTGAAATGAATGATCAAAGTCACAAGTTTGAATCATTCGGAGCAGTTCCAGCGTAAATGATTCAATTGATTTGGTTCATCTGTTGCTCTTTTCGCGTCTTCAGCCATGCTTACACAACACTGTCAGTACTACTACTTGCTTAGCTCGATTGATTTCTGACATTAACTGAAAAAAGCAATCAATTATTTTTAAAACCATTCTGCTACTTAATATTTTTGTATTTTTGGAAACCATGATACAATGTTTTCAAGAAACTTTAATAAAATAGGGGGAAAAAACTGCATTTATTTGAAAGAGAACCCTTTTGTAACATATTGTAAAATTATAACATTTAAAAAAAAAAAAAGAATGAAAATGAACGACAAATATGTATTTTACCAAGTAAATTTTGTATGACTATACTTTTTTTTTTCTTTACATAATTGACTTTTTTTTTTAAAAATGCAATTATTATCTGTGATAAATGTTATTTTATCAGATTATTCCTTTTGTGTTTAAAAAGAAAAGAAATCAACTTATACAAATCTACTATCACTATTATATTGCAGTTATTATTCTCTCTCGTTCTCTCTCTTTGCTCGATCAATCAGTGTGGACATCTCTATTTCTTATCTTCCTTTCTATGAAATGTGAGCAGAGAAACAGCAGCAGCAAGAAACCCGTGGAGAGCATTCACAATCACTCTGTCAATCCCAATATACACAAAACATACTGTGAATATTCAGCCGACGCAACAGGCAATGTCCATATCGCTGTTCGTCTGGGAAAGCCGTCAACATGATTTATTGGCCATCGGAGAACAAATCAAACAGGGACACATGCTAAACTGAAATAGACCTCACTCAAACATTACACCTACCCGGAGACAGTGCGTTTCTCCACAAACTGACAGACAGTGAGTAGTGTTCAAACTAACTAGATTTTTACATTTTCTGAAGGAAATGTCTTCGCAAAACTCACTGTCACAATGCTTAGGCAATTGCACTTATGACAAGATTTCTTACCCATCCACCACAAATCTCCATGAAATTTTTGAAAGAAACAAAAATGCATTAAATTGATCAAAACTGACAGTTAAGACAAATAAAATATTGCAGAAGAATTTTTATAGTTTTTATAATCTTTAATTGTAATAATAGTAATAATAATATAAATAAAATGTCAGCTTTGCATTACAGGAATACATTTCAAAATATATTTAAGCAGAAAACATTACACGTACATTGTATTTACACTAAGAGTATAATATAATTCTAAATATAAAAATATTCAAATAAAAAATATCTTAAATTGTAATAAATTATAAATGTAAATTCACCTTTGCATCACAACAATACATTTCAAAATATAAGTAGAAAAAAAGCTATTTTTTATTGTAATTATAATCTTATAATATGTATTGATAATACATATAAAATATTCAAACACAAAAGAGTAATCTTATATTGTAAAAAAAAAAAGTTAATTTCAAAATATATTCAAGTAGAAAATAGTAATTATAATAACATTATAATAAAATAATACATATGTGAAAAAAAATGCATAGAAAATATTTAAATAAAAAATAATTAAAAATTGTAATAATAATTATAATATTATAAATGAAAATTCAGCTTTGTATTACAGGAATAAATTTCAACATATTTAAGTAGAACATAGCTATTAAATTGTAATCATAATAATAGTATGATATAACTATAATACATATAAACAAATTCAAATTAAAAAACAGTAATCTTAAATTGTAATAATAATAATAATAATAATAATAATAATAATAATAATAATAATATAAATAAATTCAGCCTTGTATTACAGGAATAAAAAAAAATACATATTTAAGTAGAAAATAAATATTTTAAATTGTAATAAAAATTGCATAATATAATACATCTAAAAATATTCATATTAAAAAAACAGTAATCTTAAATTATTGTAATAATAATATTACAAATGAAAATTCAGCTTTACTTAAATTGTAATTATTATTATTATTATTATTATTATTATTATAATATTACAAATAATATTACAAATGTAAAAATAGCTTTGCATCTTAGGAATAAATTTCTAAATATATTTAGGTAGTTATAATAATAATATTGTAATCATAATAATATTATAATACATAATTATAAGACAATATTCAAATAGAAAACAGTAAACTGTAATAATAATAATAATAATAATAATAATAATTAAAAAAAAAAAAAAAATTTGCCATCACAGGAATAAAGTTTATTTTAAAACATATACAAATAAAAAAACAGCCATTTTAAATTGTAATAATAATAATAATAATAATAATAATGTAATAATATTTCACAATATTACTGTTTTTACTGCATTTTTATCAAATAAATGCAGTTTTGGTGAGCATAAGGGAACTAAAAACTAAAACTAAAATAAATAAATAAATCAGCTTTACCACCTAATTTATCATCCACCGGGTAAAAATCTTCAGCCCAGGTCGTCAATACAGACAAAATGTAATACTGAGGGTTAGAGGTTTTGGGGGGAAAAAAAAAATAATAGTGTCTACAAGCTAGCCAGAACATGTCTCAAGTGTGCACACTAGTAGTGCATCAACGCTGGACACATCCTGCGATCTGGGACTCGCATGGGCAAAACAGCAATAGAGATGTTGACTTGCACTAATGAAATATCTGTAGACTGAGTGAATGAGAATGGATAAACAAAAGCCTGACTAATTCTTCTACTCTCTAACAATGGCAGTCCATTTATTCAACTAGATTTGTGTCAACATTTGGCTTTCTCCAATTAAACGCAGGCGATTCGTGTTACTAATTCTCAGGCTCAGCCTTTGAAGTGCTTTAAAACGCAATTTCATGAGAAAGTCAGCTGAACGCGCCAGGAGCCAGATGTCTCGTGCAATGACTACACGCCATGTGTGGCGTCTTTTCACGCCAGGCCTGAGTCATCCCAGAGATGCCAACCAAATGTCTTTCATGTGGTCTTCGCTGGCAAAGTGCTTTAGTTTGAGGGAAAATACACAACATAACACTGTGCAGCCTATCAGTGAGAAAGCGTGAGCTGGTTTGTGTTGTAGTCAGCGCTTGAGGGTTTTATGAGCGATCATGGATGGGATAATATCAGTCGGTGGTTGTAAAATAATGGGAGCGCGGCCCAGTCTGTTTGTGTACGGCGTGTGTGGGTAATTTTCCCTGTCTGCAAAGTCACCTGCGAACACAGCCGACGGTAACTTCTGCTTTCTGATGTCAGACCCATTAAAGTGATGAAACATGACAGTAAAGACATTAATACTGTTACAAAAGATTTATATTTCAAATAAATGAACTTTGATTCCACAAAAACAAAAAACTAAATTGCTACTAACAAGAAATGTTTCTTGAGCAGCAAATCAGCATATTAGAATGATTTCTGAAGGATCATGTGACACTAAACACTGAAGTGATGATGCTGAAAGTAATCCCAGAAATATATTACATTTTATAACATATTCATACAGAAAGCAGTTATTTTAAATTGTAACAATATTTCACAATTTTACTGTTTTTACTGTATTTTGATCAAATAAATGAAGGCTGGGTGAGCATAAGAGACTAATTTATTTCAAAAACATTAGAACAAAAATGTGTTTTGCATTCACTCTCAAAGGCCTGCGGTTTTTTTTTGTTTGTTTTTTTTCGAACTAAGTCTTCTGACGTGAAATATCAGGTAAATTTAATACAAAAGATAAAACACTTCAGCTCAGGTGTGTACCAGAGGGAAGCTGCACCAGGAACAATAATGCTCTGGGAGATAAAGCAGTAATAAACTACAGCAGCGCAAATACGACCTCCAAATTAGAGCAAAGGGGAAACCGGTGCCTCTCTCAGGAGACGCACTCCTTTAAAGGCCGAGTTAAACATCAAACGCTATCTTGCGCAGTATCAGAAGACGCATGACAGTTTCAAAGGGCCGCAGTGTGTATGATTGATTCTCTGATCTGGTGCTCAAACCGCATCACATGCAAACAGATGTAGAACAGAGTTGTTTTTCATTCTATGCGAGTGGGAAGTTCAAAGCTCGTTTTAAAGGAACGGTTCACCCAAAGACGGAAATTTGCTGAATATGTACTCAAACACGGGCCATCTGAGATGTAGATGAGTTTGTTTCTTCATCATATTTGGAGTAATGTAGCATTACATCACTTGTTCACCAATGAATTCTCTGCAGTGAATGGGTGCCGTCAGAATGAGAGTCCAAACAGCTGATAAAAACATCACAATAATCCACAAGTAATCCACAGCACTCCAGTCCATCAATTAACATCTTGTGAAGCGAAAAGCTGTGTTTATGATAAACATCAGATGTTTTTAAACTTAAAATTGTTGCTTCTAGCTTCTCTATCCATTACATTGTTAAAAAAAAATCATTTAGTTTGAATAAGTAGAGAAATATGTACAGATCAAGCACCGTTTATAAGTGAAAAGAGTCCAAAACAGCTCTACGGAAAGGATTTTTCCACTGAAGGAAGTGTTTTTATGGATCATTATAATCCCAGTTTAAGGTTAAAATGCCTCAATGAATTGTCAAGACATTAATTGATGAACTGGATTGGTGTGGATTGCTTGTGGATGTTTTTATCAGCTGTTTTGACTCTCATTCTGACAGCACCCATTCACTGCAGAGCATCCACTGGCGAGCAAGTGATGCAATGCCACATTTCTTCAAATTTTTACCAATGAAGAAAAACTCTGAAGACATAAAGCTGAGAAAATGCTCAGAAGGAGAGGTATCATCAGACACAAACAAAGAAAATACCACAACAATCATCTCTTGTCTGTTTGCAGATTGCATTATTTGCATGTAACACCACCGCACTGACCTGAGCGGGTGAGATACGGAAAGCCTCTCCAGGTAGCACATCTGTGAACAAAACAAAGCTGTCTCTTACGCAATTAAAGCCGAGGACACAGAAATTATGCCGAACGGCTCACGCAAGATGTCGACTGAGAATTAACACGCTTGAAACAAAGGGAAGCTGAATGCATATGAATTAGAAAGGCTTGAACTGAAGCTGCCGTTGGTCTCTCAGGCAATAAAGGCACGATTTTTCACAAATGGATGGTGATTAATACAGGAACAGCAGGTCCCATGACACCACCACAACAGCATCAACACTCATAGTACAGTACAATCTCTTCCCGCTCTCTGAGATGCAGGTACATCGGTGCTGATTTAACAAGGCGTGCAGTTGAATCAACTACACAACTCTGGATATGATGACTGGATAAAGGTTAAATGTTTGATCAAACACTGTGAAAGAGTAATAAAAATTAATGCAACAAAGACACTAACAGGATCAAAAATGTGTGACTAAAGCCCTGAGGCTGACAATGTGTGACATTAAAGACCCCATGAAATCAAAATTTTACTATGAGTATATTAGTCTTAAGGTGCTCTAAATCAATGACAAAATTTGCATTTCCAGGATAAAAGCATTCTAAACTTACAGTCTCTAATTTCAGTCAACATGGATCAACGATTTTGATGACACCCCGCACTTCAGCTTCTCATCAAAGTTCTGTCCAATCAAATGTTCTCTAGAATCCGAAGAGTCCGGCCACCTACACTATAAATAGACCTTGAGGCTGCGGCTGAAATCGGTCACTTGTTCACAGAATTAGTATTTTCTGTCTGGTGAATGGTACGTAGTGCACTATATAGGGGATATGGAATGATTCAGACAGTGTAAATATGCTCTCATTTGGCAAAAGAAGACTGGTTACGCATTGTGCTACACGAGCTGCCGCAGCATGCACAGTCTGCTCTGATCCAGAGAACACAATGCAGTGCATCATATCCACGAATCAGCGCAGACCACAAAACGTATCGGATCCACAGAATGCTACATTTATCTACACAGAATGCTATATTTTTATAGCAATATGGATGAGATGGTGACTGTCATACACTGTCAAATGCGGCTTTACTGAGCTCAATGGCTCTGGGCCAAGTTGTGATATGAACACTATTGGCTATTTAAAAAAAAGGCAGGACTGCTTGATATGTTGCACCATGTATTCCTATATCAGTTGATATTATGTCAACACAGAGTAACACTGTGTTTCAAAGCACTTCGGTGGACCTTTAAAGGTGGGTACACAACAGGGCTCTATGCTTACTTTTCTTTTTGTGCTCCTAATTAAAAAAAAGTAGGAGCACAGTCTAAAAAACACCTGGAGCACCTTCTGATCAATATTAAAAAATTCAGATTAAAAAAATGTTTTCCTATTACATGATGATATCTGACTCCTAAAGTGATATTATTTTTTTTTTTACCTTTGTAATGGCATTTTTTAAAATTTATTAAAAGTAGGTCATCTTTTATGTCAAATTCCAAAATGTATATTTATAAGCTTTTAAAATTTCAAATTAAAACAACAGAATAAGATCAAGTAGAATAAGATGAATAAGTTAACAATCATTTAAAATCAATATTGACAAAATTAATGTGTACTACAGACGTGGCACAGAAGAACACAAAAGTGGCTTGTAGGTACTTTTTCAGACGAGAATAAATTCATGTTGAGATACCGAATAATTTAAATAACTGAAATTACACATTAAAAATTAAACTAAAACATCCAGTAGGTGGTGGCAAGTGACTGATTTTAATCACTGAATCATTCATTCAATCGATTCGCTCAAACGGCTGATTCATTCAGGAACTAAGTTTTTATGCATGGGTAATTGAACCACTGACTCACTAGATTTGTTTTAAAAAAAAAAAAAAAATGCATGTTCATTCACAAACGAAACACCGCTGTGTTTGCTTGGAGATGCGCAGCAGCTTAGCTGAAACTTCGTTTGAAACTATTTTTGTTTACAAAATACAGCAAAATCAGGCCAACAGTGTAAATGCGGCTGAAAAGGTCACACTGTAGAGCCCTGCACAACGCAATACATTCATTGATGCAATGATTCACTGCATTGCAGTGCATAACAACATTATAACTGGATCATGACTGAATCCAGAAACGTGAGGAGTATCATCAGTGAAAGTACTTCTGTATCAGTTTCACTCTCTGGTGTGGTTTGCTTTACTTTGAATCAAATATACCATCTTGTATAAGTTGCTCTGAAGACCGAAAAATGTTATATATTCTTATTTAGACTATATATAAAGCAAATAACCTGAAGTATAAATGCAATTTTGCACAAATTACTTGTTGATATATAGCTAGATAAAATATGGGAAATATTGCAACTGCAACTTTAAAACAGAACTGTCTGATATTATAAGTTAACAGGTTAAAACAAGGACAAGGACCTGAAAAATAGAAGAAATGTTTTGTAATAATTTATTTGTTATTTTATTGAATAAAAAAATTTGATTTGTAAGCCTTTAAAATGAACTCATCATCATTTTATTGATATTACATTTAAAAAACACAAGCTAATAAAATAATCACATTTTTATTGAAAGTAACAATAAAATTGGACTGAAAATATATTAATATTACATATCAACATTATTTTTATTCAATTCTACTAATTATCCGAATATATAATTTGCACCAGCCAAAATTTCGGTGCATCGCTATTTATGTTAATTAATATTCAGTTATTGACACTCTGACACAGTGTAGGAGATGAAGGATGTGTGTAACTATGGCAATGAGACAAGAGGAAGCCGCCATCAAAGCAACAGTGATTCAGAAAACCGTAAGGTGTGCTGGGTTCTCCAAAAATAGACGTGGAAGTGTGAACTGCAAGTATGTGTATATAATACATAATATATATATATAATATAAATATAACGAAAATTGCACAATGTCCAGTCCCTTACCAGGTGTGTGCCACTGTAAAGCGTCGCTGCTTGTGGATGTTGTTATTAAGCAGCATGCGACGGAGCAGCCTGGGAGAGTTGCGTGGGGACAGGGTGGTCGGAGACAACCTGGGAGACATTGAGGACGGGGATCTCCGGCCCCTGGGGTGGCGGGGACGCTCTTGCTGCAGCAGGTTCTCTCTCAGGATGCGCACCAGGTCCTCGTTCAAACCCACATGGTCCCCGTGGTGGAGCTGTTTCGGCGGGACCGCCAACGTGTCCTGGCTGCCTCCCGGCTGAGCCATTTGTGTCAATTTCTTGCCGTTCGTATCAGTTAAAATAAAGTTGCAAAACTCAGAAGTTGAAAACAGTACACAAGCATCTCTAAGTCATTCCTCCATCAAAGTCAAGGCATTTGTTCATATGGCAAAATCCAGTCAGCGCTCCGGCGTGGTTAGAGAGACTGCGCGTTCTCTGCGCGTCTGCAGGGGGTGAGAGCGAGTGTGCGAGGGAGGGAGGGAAATGTGCTGTGTGCACATGGAAAGGAGGAGATTCACCCGTCTGTGTACCAACACACAACACTGAGAACACATTATGCTGGTTATTGAATAAACCGGCCTCTCCCAGCAGCAGACGAGGGCCAGCCATTGTAAATACATCAGAGGAGGTGTACCACAGACAGGGCAGCAGGGGCAATTTCATCCGCATTTCTCATTTATCCGTCCCGCCTGCCTGTCTGCGGGCTAGAAAATGAATAGAATAATGTGCAGTCTTTATGTGACGGATGCTTTGTGTAATCATGTGCACCTCAAAGTGAAAGGCATCACAAATAATGTGCCATGTGCATCAGTGTTATCATGCCGTATATAAATGAAAGAAGGAAGACAGACAATGAGATCCAATGATTGGCATCATCAGTTCAAATTTAAAAGATGTCTGTATTAAAGCAAATATAGAAAACTGATAGCTCTGGCTCTGTAATTTTATTCAATGAGTGACAGACTGTGTGTGACCCTGGACCACAAAACCAGTCATAATTCGCACTGGTATATTTGTAGCTTTAGCCAAAAATACATTGTATGGGTCAAACTTATTGATTTTTCTTTTATGCCAAAAATCATTAGAATGTTAAGTGAAGATATTTTGTAAATTTCCTACCGTAAATGCATCAAAAATTAATTTTTGATTAATAATATGCATTGCTAAGAACTTCATTTGGACAACTTTAAGGGCGGTTTTCTCAGTATTTAGTTTTTCTTTTTTTTTTTTTTTTTTTTTTTTTTTTCTTCACCCTCCAAATCCAGATTTTTAAATAGTTGTATCTTGGCAAAATATTGTCCTATCCTAACAAACCATCCATCAAGGGAAAGCTTATTTATTCAGCTTTCAGATGATGTATAAATTTCAATTAAAAAAAAAAAAATTATCCTTACGACTGGTTTTGTGGTCCATGGTCACATATATACACTCAGAATGGGAGTTGCTACAGACCATTAAAACAAAGCATGAAGTATTTTACTTGGAAGAACTGTTTGTGATTAGTATTTTTATTAGTGAGTCTAAACATTTACTAAAATCAAGTCAATTTCCTTTCCTTTTTTTAGCCGTTAATATGTTTTTAAGATACTGAAAAAAGCACAAATGTCAGGGCATATCAAAACTTCTCCAGGGCCCCAAAACACCCTCAGACCCCAGAGGGTTAAATTGGCTGCTTAAATTATTTTAGCATCATTGATATATTATTTAACTTATTAATAATATTTTGAACTCAATTTTATTTGTAGATTTCCTTCTTTCTTGGTAATTACAGATAACATCTTAGTATTTGTGTTTTTACAATTTGTATTAGCTTAGAGCTGCGTTTTAATTTAGTTTTTATTCATTTCTATTTATTAATCTAGTTTTAGTTAGTACTTCAGTATTTTGTTAAACTAAATATAAAATGTTGCAACTAGTTAAAAATAAATAACTTGACTTTTTATATACCAATAAATGTTAACTTCAATTTTATATATATTATTGAAGTTAACATTTATTGGTAACACTTTATACAGGGTTCGTACAGACACTGTAAAAGAAATTCCAAGACTTTCAAGGACATTTCAACCACTACTTTTTTTATGAGGATCAAATCAGAGATCTCTTTACACTTTTATTTCAAATTCTAAAAAAAAAAAAAAGATAAATAGATAAATAAAAATATATTGATTAAAAATGGCAAAAATAAAGTGAAGTATGCACGTACAAAGTAAATTATTATGTTAAATTATTATGTTAAAAGTATATTACACTTTTAACATAGTAAAAACAACGGTTAATTTACTTAAGGGATTTGTACATGTATATACTTTTTTTCTTTGTTTTGTTTTTATAACTGTACTGCTTTAATGGTTTGATGCTTTCTACGGTTTAAGAAAAAAAAAAGAAATAAGATTTGCGAAATCGCTCTGAAATCCTGATATGAAACAAATCATTTGCGAACCCGCACTATGAAGATCCGATCTAAAGCAAAAGATTTGCAATTCCGCTCCGATGTTCCGATCTAAATCGGTAAATGATTTGCGATCTATGCTCTGAAGTCCCGATCTGTGTAATGATTCGCAAACCATTTCATATCAGGACTCAGATCCCAAATCATTTGTCATACTTTGCATATCGCGAATCATTTGATTTTAATCATTCAATTTGACTCATTCAATTTGCAAAATGATTCACGAAACCGTTCCGATCTAAATCAAATGATTTGCAATATGCGATCCGATTGGAGCACTTTAAAACGGTGAATCATTTTGCGATGCAATAGTTTAACTGATTCAGAGTTTCTTTTTCTAGTGAATCACTTGAAGTTAATGTTCAAGTTTGAATCAATTGGAGCAGTTCCAACCTAAATGACTCAACTGATTTTGTTCATCTGTTTCATCTTTTCGTGTCGTCAGCCACTGAACACTGTCAGTACTCATCTCATAGATGCATTGTCTTTGAAAAATTCAAGCACTTTTCAAGTATCTCTTCAGGAATAATTGCTATTTTCTAAGGTTTTCCAAGCCTTAAATTTTAAATAGTTGAAGCACCTTATACGAACCCTGTTTACAATAAGGCTCATTAGTTAACTGCTGTAGTTAACATGAACTAAGAATGAACAATACTTTGAATAGCATTTATTAATCTTAATATTAATTTCAGCATTTACTAATGCATGATTAAAAACCACAAGTTGTGTTTGTTAACATTAGTTAATGCACTGTGAGCTAACATGAACAAACAATGAACGACTGTATTTTCATTAACTAACATAAGCAAAACTTAAAATTGTTCATTCATGTTAATGAACACATTAATGTTAACTAAAGGCACCTTATTGTAATGTGTTACTCATTTATTTATGTCAAGTAATGATTTTTTTTTATGGTTTTTAATTCAGTTTTGGTTTTAGTTGACTAATAACCTTGCTGTCTACTATAATTAGCTACTATATATTGTTAGAAAAACAAAATGTATACAAAATAATAAGGTAAAGTACCCAGCTATACTAAAGCGATGATCTGACTGGTGTTCGTGAATGAATCAGGCCAGCAGTGATTGAAGAGTCTGTGTTAAGCTGGTGGAGAACATACTAGAGGTCAAATTTGATTAAATCAAGTGAAAGAGGCGCAGTACGAGCTCTAGGTCTGTATGAATGAGATTATCTCATTACACGCTCTATGTCAGATATCAAGTCTCTCTGTATTAGACCATGACAGGGGTCAACATCAAGTGGATCAAATGGCCTTCATTTAGGCCAGAGGACACAGCTGTGTGTAAACAACACTAGATAGGCTTAACTTGTCTGGAAAGTCATGAACTCGGTTCTTAAAGGCATAGTGCAAAAAAAAAAAAAAAGTAACAGTAAAAACTCCAGAAATGGGCAAAATATACGGGAACCATAAAAGATTATATGACTCATTCACTATGTTCAAAGTCTTCTAACATCAAGAGTTTTATGTGATGAACAGACTGAAATGAAAGTTACTACTCAGTTGAACAGAGTGCTCTGATATTTTAGAATTAGGCTACATACGTGAAGCAGACATGCGTAAAATTGTTTAAATTCAAACCAAATGACTATAAAAGACAATATGCATGGAAAAAATGTCAGCCAACAGAACCAAAATATTATAGGACTACTAATTAATATAATAATTAAAAACACTGAATAGTAATAAAAAAAAAAATTAAAAATTAAAAAAGCTGAGTTGTGAACTCCCACTTTTACATTTACAAAAGACCACAAGACATTTACAAAATGCAACTGTGCACATTATGGAGCATTTTACTGAAACCTGACGAATGTCTTTCATAAACACTGTCCTGCTACTTCTGTATAATCAGCACAAACATCAAAGTAACCTCAACACATTGCATTTGCTCAGGGAAAACAAACAAGGAAGATTATTATAAACTGATTTGCATTGCCAGAGAACTGGGCTGAATCTAGAGTGAATGTAGAACCGCCTAGAAATTCCATGCTAATGATCAAGTTAATGAGCTCATTTCAAATGCGGCATAGAGATGAATCACCACGTGGCGAGTCTGTGAAAGATCCCAGGCAGGCTGTGAGGATGGTAATTAATAAGGAAGAGAAATGAATCTAATGAAGTCCAAACATGATACTTCAAAGTCACATTCACATAAACATCCATTTTTTGCATATGTGATTCTTGTTGCGTTGTCTAAACAGCAAACAGTTTTATTCTATTAAAAACAAAATGTAATAATTATATATATATATATATATATATATATATATACATATATATATTCATTAGGGGTGTTACATGTATGATACATGTATTCATGTAGTCGAACCGTCACAGTACGGTCATCTCGGTTCAGTGCATGAGGCCTTACAACTAATACAAGCAATTCATCTTCAGTCCAGAAGGGGGCGCCCACAGTAATGAAACGCAGTAATAACGTTTAATAACCGCCGACAGAGGAATTAGCCTTTTTCACACTTTCGTGTTTCTGGCTTCCGGATTGGCGCTTGCAGGGTAAACGTTTTTCCGGTGACAGCAGCGGCCGTACTGAACAAGAGTAAGTTCGGGAATCAAAGTCTATTTTTACAAAATAGATACTATGATACTATGATATATACCGGTGTTTTACTCTAAAAATAGCAAACATTTATTCAAAAACTTTGTGTCCGCGTCTGGTCATCACAAATACTATGTTTATTTAATTATGAATGTTAGCACTTATAATACAGTACAGTTTTAAGTTTTGCCGTACTGTCTGTTTGGTGCTGGCTGTGCATTATGACTCTTCACATCATTTTTTTTCGTGATTAATATTGTTATTATTATTATTATGAAAGTAATATTGTATTTTCTACTTGCTCTCCTTTGCATTATTAACTTTAGGGTGTAAATGTACATTGCATAATCTGCCCAGGGATATACATAATAAAATAACATAATACTAAATAAGACATGACTCCGATTAATGGCTTTATTCATTTTGGATCTGGATTACGTTGTTGTATTGAGTTTATGCATCATCCGGACTCAGAATTGTTTCATTTATTCTTGGGGAAATGTGCATTTGGATATAAACGCTGTCATAATTTACCATGATGTAGTGATTCGAGGGAAATGACTGAGTAAATTGAGAAAATACGCTTAAATATACCGGAGATGGAGAACAGAAACTATAGCTGGTCCTATGTTGCACATATATTATATTGACGAGTACCGGTCTGAGTGCCCATATAAATTACAAACAAGTAAAATGTTGTTTCTTTGTTGATTATATAACAACTTGGAAAGCAGACAAAAAAGAAAAGGTAAAAGGCATTATTTCAGACAAGAGCATATTAATATAATAGGCACAGACCTGTAGCGGAACTGACTTTACCCTGCGCTGACGTCACTTCCGATTTTTGTGAAAAAGGCTAATAGCGAATGCCAGGAGTTGCGCTCTTCAAAAAGCCCACTAGACAGTGATCATGTGCTCATTCTGAACGCGTCTCTCACTGACAAAAGAGTAAAACGTTACTTTAAAGGCTTGCGCACTCAAGTGTTTGCGAAATGGAGCGTTGTCCTCTTGTATCCTACCTTTCTCATTCGGCACAAATCCAAATATTCCATAATATTTTTCATATTTACGATGTATCCAAATGCTAAACTATTATTTATTATGTAAATTATAGACACAGTGAGGCGGGCGTGCTGATGTTTGGTTTTATTTTGATAAAGTACCAACTGCGTTGTCAAGTTAGCAATGCTATAAGTCTGGAACTGATATGTTTTGTGTTTGTGTGCGCCGGCGCGAGTACTTCAACTTTCCTCATACCAGCAAAATCAACTTAAAAAACAAACTGAATGTCGCTTTCTGCCTTTTGAGTTTCCTTTCCGTCACAAAACTGAACGGAAACTCAGCAAATATAGGCTACGTTACGTGTTAGCAGTTAACTAAATTAAATGTCAAATATGTATTCCTTGTATGTATATATGTACTGCAGATTTATAGCCTATATGACATTATAATTTGATATAATATTTAGTATTTTCACATGTAGGTGGGGAAAAAAAAAAAATAATAATAATTTGTACTACTGTCTGTTTAAAATAAATGAAAAGAAATCTAGCATTTTAATAGATTCTCATTTTAATGAACCAATATCAATTCTTAATCACAATCAATCTTTTAGTCTATGCTGTTTTCAGCTGATGAATGAACAGTGCGTAGTGCGTAGGGATGTGACGAGATCTGGTGGCACAAGATCTCGCGGGACCAGTGGGATCACGCGAGATCTTGTGACGATATCCCCATAAAACATTTTGCTGTGTTTACATTAGAACTGCACAATTAATCCTTAAAATATCGAGATCTCCATTCAAACACCCACGCGATCTTATTCCTGAATGACAGTGATTTAGCTAGGTCTATTAGGACTGTTTCACATCGCGAGTGTCAGTGGAGCATGTACAGTAGCGATCAAAATGAAAGTATCTTAACACTTGTATGCATTGTAACGCGTATCCTCTTCCGCCAGGAGGTGGCGACAACTGCCCGTTTAAAAAAAGTGTCATTGAATCATTCATTCAGATTTCAATAGTCAAACAAGTGTGAGACACTGACTCCTTCATTGAATGTTTTTTTTGTTGTTGTTTGTTTAAATGAATATAGGTTTTTAAAAGACTTAAGCAATGAACAGTTTGTCAGAGCCACTAGTAAATTACGTTTTTGTTTAGTTTTCTAATCTTTTTTTCTCCAGAATTGTGAAAGAATCATGGCCTCCAATTTATTAAAAATAACTGGGATTCTTAATTTATCCAAAATCATGAAGCTCTTGTTCAAATGTTGTTTATTACTGCATATAATTCATTAAAATGGAAGTTTAATCTTACAAAGTTCAGACTGCAACTACATTTTTTTACATTTTGTCTTTTTCAGTTAATAATAGCAATAGGCTAGGCTGTGTGTTACTTCTGATATGAAAAAGTCTCATTTCAAATTCTGTCTAGGGCTACACGATTAATCGCGACAATATCGCAATCGATATTAAGAAAAGCTGCAATATTCATGTGTGCATCTTGTTAGTGAAGCACGGTTCTGTGATCAGTAGGTAAATCACCATTCGAAGGCCAGAGGGCGCTCCAAATACGCCCCGAAGAAGAAATCCAGGAAATGACACGATCGCTGCAGCAGAATAAACAGAAGATTTAACTGCTTTCACTGATATAATGTGACTAATAAACACACAGCTACGACAATATATGGTTTATCGGACTTATTATAATTTTCATTATTATACAGTATATAAAAATGCAATGCTAATCGACATTGCTTTTATTACTGCTTAGAATGCTATAAAATATTTTGCGTGCCTTATTCTGTGTAAGAAGCCACATCATCTCACAGAAGGATTTATTTTTTTTATATGAAGTGAGTGTTAAGTAAAAACGTTATTAAATTTGCTATTTACACATGCTTTCAGACTTAGCAGCATTTACGTTACTACACAGCCATAGTTCACAGAGAAGCTACGCAAGCAACTTTATTATCGCAGCGCGATTTGATAATATCGATATAATGCTATCGGTGTACAGCTCTGTGTATTGACGCTGCTCTATCTGAAAGTACGCACGTGATGGAGATTTACTGCTGATTACAGAACCGGCTTTAATGACAAAATGCGCATGTATATCGCATGCAATTTATTGTGCAGCTCTAATTCTGTCCAGTTTATCAGGAAATTTAAGCAATAAACCCTTAGTGTAATCTGTCAAAATGATGGACGGCCTTTAGATTTTTCCATCACTGATTAAAAAAAAAATAAAAATCTGTCAGTGACGGAGAATTTTCGGTTAACGTATACAAAATAAAAATATATATATAAAAAATAAAACATATTCGGTTAATATATATAAAAACTCAATCCAGAAGTGTGCGCCCACAGTAGTGCAACTCTGTTTGATAACGGCCAGCAGAAGAATAGCGAATGCGAGTTGCGCACATGAAAACAAAAACCACTAGACAGTGACCATGTGCTGATTCTGAACGCATCTCTCACTGACAAAGGAGTATAACGTTACTTTAAAGGCTTGCGCACTCAACTGTCTACGAAATGGAGCTTTGTGCTCTTGTACCGTACCTCTGTCATTCAGCACAAATACAAATATTCCATAATATTTCCATATTTGCGATGCATCCAAATGTGTGTGTATTATATATATATATATTTTTTTTGCGTCATTAAGGACAGACTCTCATTTGTGCATGTCAATCACACAGCTAATTATGCTGGTGATGAAGGAAGCACAATATCAAGTGGCACATCGAAGCCTCAGTGACGCCGTCTCGAGTTCATTAAGTTCAGCATGGCTGCATGCCATCAAGAACGTAAGCAAAGGAGAAATTTTCAAAACGCCAGCTTGCATCACCCAGTTGTGGCAATGTGCTGTCGCCTACATCATTACTATAGCAACCAATGCATCCCAGAAGAGAACTATACTGCCTGAACGCACAGCGACTTGATCCGATCACATGTGAGTGACAGCTGCTGTATGATCCAACACTTCAAAACAAGAAATAAGACAAATGCCTTCAGGATGAGGTCTTTGCTGCCATCTTGTGTTAAAAACTGACACTGACACTACAGAAAAGTCCTAAACTGATATTTAAATCCTTTTGGTTTTGTATATCACATACAAATATTCTTAAAAACAGCATAAACATACATTAAATGCATGTGTATGGTGTTCACTGTAACAAAACAACACAAAAAGCAAAAATATCTGGCTGCAGTTCCCTTTATGACCAACAGAGATCAGACTGGCATCACAAATCGAGATTTGTCCTCCAATTCGATTGCTTTATGAAAAGGTTACACATACCTGATGCAATTCTGGCCCAGACAGCACAACCCATGCATGTAACAGCATGAAAAATATCCAGTCTGCAGGTTATTTTTCACTGCAAAAGCATCACTTTTTACAACGGTGTTTTATCACAGCCCCTTTAAATTTTCAATTAACATATTATTCAGATGAAAAAATAGATTTATTTGTTTTTACTACATGCTTGTGCATGCAAAAACTGTGTTGCTATGCAGTTGCTAGGGTGTTTTATCAAAAAGTCAACAATGCTCATGCTGAAGTTCTCATTTCTAAGTCACCTTGGTTAAAAGCATCTGCTAAATGAATAAATGTGAATGCAAATGCAAGTCTCTATGATATTGTGGTCTTGAGTCTGTGGATTTATTCGCCCGTTTTATCCACCGCAGGTTCCCATCATGCATAAAAGTACCACAAGCACAGCTTGTTCAGATCACTAACCTGAAGTATGCGCAATAGTGATCTGCAAAAAATCTGAATTTGTTCACAGACGAGGGGTGACGATCGCTTTGTGCGCTTGCATTAATATCTATTGTATTTTTCTAATAAGAAAAAATACATTTTAATGAACATATGCAAAAGCAAATCAATAAAGCTGGCATTAGTGAACGGTGGCTGCAGTCGACAACCAGCGCGCTGTTTCTGTAAAGTGCTATTGATGTGCATGACTCACGTCCCAGATTCTTGAAATTGCTGTGCCCGTGGAAGCACTGGCTCTTTTATTTGAGAGCGGACTGATTGAATCTCACAAGGCATAAAAGCCTTGCCAGATTATTCATAATTACTGGGGACAAATCTGGAAGAATCTTTTGTAGTCGCCATAAACACATAACGGCGCGTGCACTGCGAGCGCGTCTGGGTACGGATGCGTCAACGCATTTGCATTTAAAACAAATCACGCTGACTGAAAAGGAGGGCCCGTGGCGGTACTTTAAATGGCTTTTTAAGCGACACTATAAATTAAAGCCGAATGCACTGAATGCAGTTCGTTTAACAAATTTATAAATAAATTTACGGGCATGAATTATTGATTCTAATTTAAATTAAATATTTATTTCTAAATTTATCTAGAATTGTATTCTCTCTCATCCAGGTTTTTGCATCTCAAACTGGTTTCTTGTTCGTATCAGGATGATTTTGTTTTCTGGCTTTGACAAATTAGTCATCGATTAAAAGTTTAAGGCCAGTATGTTTTTTTAACAATATTAACGGTAATATTGTGAAATATTTTTACAATTTAATAAAGCTGTTTTCCATCTGAAAATATTTTAAAATAAATTTATTTCTGTGACGCAAAGCTGAATTTTCAGCATCATTACTCCAGTCTTCAGTGTCACTTCAGAAATCATTCTAATATGCTGATTTGCTGCTCAAGAAACATTTCTGATCATTATCAATGTAGAAAACAATTGTGCAGTTGTGCTTTTTGCTTTTTTTTGTACTAATTTCTTTAAAAAAAAAACAATACTAACCCCAAACTTCTGAATAAAAGTAATACTGATGTCCTCCATAGCCATTTTTTCAGTTCAATAACCATTTTGACATGGGAGATGGTGCCAAAAACCTATTCTAACCTCCATTTGAGTGACTAAGGAAAGAGAGAACACAAAGTAATGTGAGAAACATGAAAGTAGCACATTAAATACCTAACTGCAGACGCAATGAACCAATTAAAGCTTCAAGCAGCGTTGAAAGGGCCCTCACACCCGGGCTCACCACCACCCAATGGCTTTAGGAAAACAGTGAATGGTGAGCAATATGCATTTAAAAGTGGTAAATATAGAAAGAATATGTCAACGTCATTTATATGTGCCAAACTTCCTGCTAACAGGTGGTGGCGCTATGACTATAACTGGATGTTGGCACATAGATGTCTTGAGGCCAGCACATATGAAGTGTGGTGTAGATTGAACATGGTATGTTTGAGTTAGTGCAAAGCATGACGTATCCTGTTGCCAACAGGTGGTGCTATGATTATAACTGAATATTGGCCTTTAGATGTCTTCAGACCAGGACTCTTGCCAAATGTGAAGCTTGGTGCAGATTGGACATTGCATGTTTATGTTGGTGTAATACCAGTAATTTCCTGTTGCCAGTAGGTGGTGCTATGATTATAACAGAATATTGTCCTTTAAATCTGTTCAAGCCGGGGCTCTTATCAAACGTGAAGTTTGGGGCAGATCGGACATTGATCGGGAAGGTGTTGTGGCTGAGCTACAACACCTTCTATTCCCATGGTGAAACTCAAAATTTGTCAGGCCGCCACAGACACACCCTTTAACGAAAACTCAAGATCTTTGCTATTTAACATTGCAAAGGCCTTTAGATTAGACTGACCACATATAATGTTGGCATCATTAAATCTCTAGGAGTAGTTCGTTACAACGCAAAACATGCCACTTCCTGTTGCCAGCAGGTGACGCTATGCCTATAACTGAATATGGTCATGAGCATGAGTTCAGGACAGGACTCTTATCAAACATGTGAATTCTGGTGCAGATCAGACATTGTATTCTTGAATTATAATGACTTCCTTTTTCATGGCAAAACATCAAAGTTTGTCAGGCCGCCATAGACACGCCCTTCATCGAAAACTCTAGATCTTTGCAATTTAACGTCACAAAGGGCTTTATATTAGACTGCTTGAATTTGGTGTTGGTCTGTTTAAATCTCTAGGAGGAGCTTGTTTAAATACAATGTCTCAATGGCTCGAGGGGCACTTGGTTGAAATTTTATAGGTAGCGCTATCAAGCCATTTTGCCACACCCACATCTGAGAAACATATCAGATGTAAATGTTCACCACTTTTGGCATGTGTGCAAAGTTTCGTGAGTTTGAGAGCATGTTTAGGCCCTCAAAAATGTGATTCATTTCAGAGAATAAAAATCGGTGCTCTGGCCCTAATTATAATCAATTTTTTTAAGCTGTGTAATAAGCCTGTTTATTTTGCTATTCTAACTAGTATAAAATTTTCTTGCAATGTATTAAATGCATTTAAAATTTTTGGTGCCATCCATGATCCATTTTTGGTTAACCACTCACCCAACTCACCCTTGAAATCCCCTTAGACTTAATGTAACCATACTGGTGGTGTGAATAATAGCACTTAATGTCACGTTATCGACAGCTCTAAATGCATGAAAAAGCAGTGATTTTAGTCTTTTATAACAATATGATCTTTGTCAAAACCACTGTTCCTAATCATACTGCATACTAAAGGCTCACCATAGGGTGAAACCAGCACGTGAACATTCTGATTGTGAGACACAGCAGTGGCCTTATTAACACCCGTGTCCTATCCAGAGTGAGAACGTCTACCTTTCCTGAGCACGGGTCTGTCTGACGGGAACAGTCACCACGGATACATCGGCAGGTTCTACCTTCAGCCTCATTAAGAGTCTGCATGTGCTCGGTGAAGGAAATGCGCATTTCTCTGCTTCCATTTTGAGGCACGTTTACACTACTGTGATTTTAGCAATGTCAGCTAAGATGGGAACATGGGGCTCATTAAACACTGCTGAAGTTACAGTCGACTCTTTAGTTGCTTTCGTCGTCACAACGTTCCTGACCTTTGACAATGTGTAGGTTGTGGCTACACCGTTAATTCTGTGATGAGTTTAGATGTTTTTCTGCATGTGCATGAATAAATGAGCTTCATTAACAACCACAGACAAGAACATGAGGCAGCAATGCAACACATGCAAACAGCAGAAATGCACATCAGGATTAATTAAAGGGGTCATCGGATGCTAAGTTCACTTTTACATGTTGTTTGAACATTAATGTGTGTTGGCAGTGTATGTACACATCTACCCTATAATGATAAAAATCCATGCAGTGGTTTTTAATTAATCTGTAAAAATAATATCCCCTTTTTCAAATCAAGCCGTGCTCAGATGCCTGGCGGTGTGGCGTCACACCGACAGAGGCCGCTCCCACAATAGTTGATTAACATGAGCTCTTACCTCAGATCAGCTGTCACAGTCCAGTAACTTTCCATGTTTTGATGCCAGAGCAGAGATGTATGTTACACAAGAATATCTCAGATTGAGCGATTGAGGTGTTGTGTTGCTGGATGTAATAATGAACATAGTGGTCTTCATTTACTCCCGACATCTGAGCTGCTGAAGATGCAGTAGTTTACGTTTGTTTGTGAAGGGAACATGCCTCCCGATCTACATATATCCGTCTATGTTCACGTAAATCATTCATGATCCAGCTTCACTTACAGCAGAACTGAGTATAAGCGTTTTTTTATGAATCTTTGCGATCGCCTTTACTTATAATGTGGTAGTTAGAAAGTTTAGCGGCTAAATGCAGCTAATGCAAACAAGATCGTCTTTCCACAGAGAGAAGAGAGGGGCGGGGTGAGCAGAGCTCATTTGCATTTAAAGGAACAACCCCTTAGAATGAGACGATTTTTGCAGAGCTGATTTTGGCAAGGTAAAAAGGGTGTTTTACAAAACCATTGAGAATTTTTAATCAAAGTATATTAGAGACTTTTCAGTAAGACCCTAAAGAATCATATCAACTTGTGGAAAATGGGCATCCGATGACCCCTTTAAAGGAATAGTTCACCCAAAAATGAACATTTGCTGAATATTTACTCACTCTCAGGCAATCCAAGATGTAGATGAGTTTATGTTGGTTTGGAGAAATTTAGTATTACATCATTTCACCAATGGATCCTCTGCAGTGAATGGGTGCCATCAGAAAAAGCTGCTAAAAACGTCACAATAATCCGCAAGTAATCCAAAAGCTGTGTGTTTGCAAGAAACAAATCCATCATTAAGTCCTTTTAAATTTGAAAAAAAGTGACAAAAAAAAAAACAAAAACAAAAAAAAAAAACCATCCTCTGCTGTCGCCTCACGTCAAAAAATATTTGTTATGAACAGTTTAGCTTATAAACTGTGCCTGGTCTGTGCCTATTTTTCTTCTGATTCAGACGAGGATAGAGGACTCGTATTTTAGCTGGAAGCAATGGTTTGAAGTTAAAAACATCTTAATTATGGATTTGCTGATTACAAGCACAGAGCTTTTTGTTTCACAAGATGTTAATTGATGGACTGGAGTGGTGTGGATTATTGTAATGTTTTTTTATCAGCTGTTTGACACTCATTCACAGCAGAGCATCTATTGGTGAGCAAACAAACTCATCTACAACTTGAATGGCCTGAGGGTGAGTACATTTTCATCAAATTTTCATTTTAAAGTGTTCCTTTAGTTGAAAGAACACTAGATGCAATGCTAATGCATCTATAATGATCAGCATGTGTAAGTTCAGAATGGCTTACTCCCTATTGTTGAGAGAAAACAGTATGCTATGTATATACTGTGTACATAAAAAGGAACTGCTGTGTTTACTTCACATTATACACCTCACAAATGTTACGAAATCCAAATAAAAACCAACAACAACAAACAAAGGCTTTATAAAGTCTAAACTTTACAGACCCATCATGGTTTTCCTTTCACATCTTTGTAAGCTTTGGGGGCGCAAAAAAAAAAAAGTTGATTCATAGTTCAAGACACCAATGAATCTACTAGGTGACGTTCCTGCAGATCTGTTTAAAATGAATTAAGTCAAAAAAAAAAAAAAAAAAAACACTCATCTGTTTACTTCTATTATAATCATAGAGGGAGAAAAAAAAAAACAAAATCAGGAAAAATAGGATCTTGATATATACATTTAAAAAAAAAATGGAATTATGGAAACTCAAAATGCCTTAAAATGTCATCTTAAAATGGTCATCTAGTGCCTTTACATTATGAAAATATACAATCACATCACATATGGATCACCGTTGCTTATAATACAATGCATTTGAATTTATATTTCATTTCTAGTTTGATATTTAACACATCATTTGAGTTTTACACAAAACTGGAGTATTAACAATCAAGTGACTGCCACTTGCCAAATTGAACATGCATCATGAGATTGTGTTATAGTGTAGCATACAGTAGTACTGGTTGAAACTTAAATCATTGCACACATAAAAATATACAGTGCACACAGTATTTCATTCCATTCTGAACATGCATGCATCAACAGGACCAGAAATCTAGGGCACATATCAACCTCATGGATATTGCATGAAATGTAAATGAGACATACCTCTGGAAAGTCTGTCATGATGGCATGAACATGCCTGCATGATGCTTGACGTTTTCATGTAAAAGCATAAATACATGAGTTAAAGCTCTAGAAATGAATCCCCTGCTCTGTTGGATAGCAACATTCGGCTCTGAGAGGCAAAAACGTCATTATTGCACATCAGCATAATACCATTCAATTACTATCAGGGGCACCTCTATTTGCCTTGATCAAGAGTGGCAGTGAAATTCAAATGCGAGGCCTGAGGAATACACAGAAACATTTAAAACCGAGCCAAAGAGCTACTCATTATAGGTGCCAGTTTAAATTTGCAGCCACATCCAGGCTGCTGTGGACTCCAGCCATCATGTTACATACGCGCAATCTGACCAGCAGCACACAGACGATGTAACCACCAGAACACAGAAGCTATGTTCAGAAAGGTATAATATCATGCTACTTATATTTTGGCGTATGCAATCAATATGCAAAAACCAAAGCGCAGTGCATGAAACACTATATCTGACAATGCCATGTGCTCGACTGAATTCAACTTGATACCCATTTCCGATGTGACAGAGGAACTGGAAGCAAGATAAAATAAAAATCAGTCAATCATGACTCATTATTTGTACATTCTGTCTACACTTGACACAAGAACCATGTTGAAACTTTTATGTTATGAATTTTATACTGAGGCTTTAGTCTAATAAATTTTTTTTTTTTGGGGGGGCCAAGCACAGAGGTAAAATGAAGAGCTAAGGAGCTGTCTTTAATTACTCGGTAAATACCAGGGTTCTCTAACCGTGCTCATTGATCCTGGAGAGCTACTTTCCTGCAGACTTAAAATCTATTAAAGGGGTCATGGGATGCAAACTTCACTTTTACATGTTGTTTGAACATTAATGTGTGTTGGCAGTGTATGTACAAATCTACCCTATAATGATAAAAATCCATGCAGTGGTTTTTAATTAATCTGTAAAAATAATATCCCCTTTTTCAAATCGAGCCATTCTCAGATGCCTGTCGGTGTGCCGTCTCACCGTCAGAGGCCGCTCCCACGATAGTTAATTGACATGAGCTCTTACCTCAGACCAGCTATCACAGTCCAGTAACTTTCCTGGTTTCCATGCCGAAGCAGGCATGTAAGTTAGACAAGAATATCTCCGATTGAGCAATTGAGGTGTTGTGTTGCTGGATGTAATAATGAACATAGTGGTCGTCATTTACTCCCGACATCTGAGCCGCTGAAGATGCAGTTAGGTCCTGTGGCTACAAAACAAGCCCAAAATTATCAGCTCTCCTCCAGCATGCTTGTCTTTTGGTATGAGTTGTTTGTGCTGATATGCTCTTTTGGTTTTTCATTAAACTTGGCACTGTACTTTATGGCCAAACATCTCCACTTCGGTCTCGTCTGTTCAAAGGACATTATTCTAGAAGACTAGTGTTTTGTTCAGATGCAACTTTGCAGATCTAAACTGTGTTGCAATGTTTTTTTTTTTGTTTTGTTTTTTTTTGTTTTTTTTTAGATAGAAGAGGCTTTCTTCTGCCAAGCCTTCCAAACATGCCATTTTTGTCCCATATTTTTCTAATGGTATTGTCATGAACTTTATCATTTAACGTGTTAACTGAGGCCTGTAGAGTCTGAAGTGTAGTTCTTGGGTTGTCTGCCATTTCTCTGAGCGTTGCACGGTCTGATCTTGGGGTGAATTTTTTGGGACGTCCACTCCTGGAAGGAGAGGTGTCTGTTTTAAATGTCTTCCACTTGTGAATAAACTTCAAATTGTTTGGAAATGGCCGTATTACTGTTCTCAGATTGATGGCAGCAACAATTGCTTCTCTAAGATGATTGCTGATGTCTTATCTCCTTGGCATTGTGTTAACACACACCTGAAGGCTCCAGACCAGCAAACTGCCAAAGCTTATGCTTTTATAGAGGCGCTCAGACTGATGATGATCAGTTAATCAAAGGTATTTGATTAGCAGTGCTTGACTGTTACTTACCCTTTCAATTCCAATGTAAACAGTAAGGGTGTCCTAACTTTGTCACATATGGCTTTTCCATTTTGGCTTTATTTTTGTTCAGTAAATAATGACACAGTGCAATTTGTCATGTTTTGTTGTTCATCTGAGGTTTTATTTTCAAAATTTTAAGACCAGCCAAAGACCTTTTTTTTTTAATGATGTCCTGATACGGAAAACCATGGAATTCAAAAGGGTGTCCTAGCTTTTTCCACATGACTGTATGTGCCCTCAGGTCATGCTTGTTATAACACATACCAATTTGGTCAGAATCCGCTAAAGCATTGCAGAGATTTAGCCTCTTGTCCTTTTTTGCACACATTTTGTTAAATACATTAGCGCGCTTTACGAAAATGGTTTGGTACATCAAAAAGCTTTTGATTACTTTTTGCCAGAATGCTCTGAAGATGATCTGAGCCAATTTTTATGAAAATTGGACAAACTGTCTAGGATGAGCTTCTGAAAGTTCAAACCGTCTAGGATGAGTTCGGAAAAGTAGATTTTTCACAAAATTCAACATTGCGAAAAATCTTGACCGTGGAAAGGACAAATTTTGTACGAAATTAAATGTTTTCTAAAAATGGTCTACACTCAAATTTAGCTTTTAGACCTTATGGTTTAAAAGTAATTAGCAAAAACATGAGGGCAAATTTAGCCTATCGGTGGCACTAGAGAGTTCGAATTAGAGACTCCAAATTTGCTGTGGCTAATGATGAGACTGTCCTCTATTTGTGTACCAAATTTCATAACTTTCTTGCAAGCGATTCGATAAGATTCATAATACGTTAAAACATTTAACTATATAAAACTACGTTCAAAAGGGCTGACATAGGAAAATTTGGTATTGTTTGATTCAGTATGCTACTCTGAATCTAATGTGATCACGCTAATGATTTTTTTAGCAAACTGCTCAGAAAATATAAACACAAATGTCACTTTTTTTGTATTTTTTGACCAGTAGGTGGCGCTGTGCCGAAGCTACTCACGTGCCCTCAGGTGGTCGATAAGACATTTGTAGCATTTTACTACAAAATCTGAAATGGTCTAGTCAAAATGGCTAACATAGGAAAATCTGGTATCGATTGATTCCGTAGAGAGATCATTTATGATTTTTGGCTAAACTTATCAGAAAATATATTAAAAAAAAAAAAAAAAAGTTACATTTTTATATCTTTTGACCAGTGCCAAAACTACTCATGTGCTCTCAGGTCAAGCTTGGTGTAACACATACCAAGTTTGGTCTAAATCCGCAAAACCGACGCAAAATATAGCCTCATGTCCATTGCATTGTTGTGCAAATTTCGTCAAATTCATTAATGCGCTTTACAAAAGCAGTTTAGTATATCATCAAGCTTTTGATAACTTTTTCCCAGCATTGTCTGAAGATCTGAGCCAATTTTAGTGAAAAATCAGACAAACCGTCTAGGATGAGTTCGGAAAAGTAGATTTTTCACAAAATTCAACATTGCGAAAAATCTTGACCATAGAAACAAAAATTTTCTATTTATGAGCCAAAGAACCAGAAGAAAAAAAGAATTTAGCTTTTAGACATTATGGTTTAAAAAGTTATTAGCAGAAAAATTAGTACAAATTTAGCCTATTGGTGGTGCTACAGAGTTTGAGTTAGAGACCGCAAATTTGCTGTGGCTAATGATGAGACGGTCTTCTATCTGTGCACCAAATTTTGTAACTTTCTTGCAATTAAGTATACTACTCTGAATCAAACAAGATCATTCTTATGGCCAAACTGTTCAGAAAATATAAACAAAAATGTCAAATTTTTAATATCTTTTGACCAGCAGGTGGCACTGTGCCGAAACTACTCATGCGCCCTCAGGTCATGCTTGGTAGAACACATACCAAGTTTGGTCTAAATCCGCTAAAAGTGCTGCAAAGAAATTGGATTTTTTGCCCAAAATCAGAGGACAAAAGAATTTAGCTTCTAGACCTCCCGGTTCAAAGTTATTAGCAGAAATATGAGTGCAAATTTGACCTATTGGTGGCGCTAGAGTTTTTGAATTACATCCTTCAAATTTGCTATGGTTAATATTGAAACTCTCCTCTATCTGTGTGCCAAAGTTGCAGTATTTAGTATGCATTATATACTGTATTGCATCCTAAACCTAACCATAAACCATATTATTTCAATCCTGTAGAATGTCGACAGCTCTACACATTTCTCTCTTTGTTTTCCCTTTCATTCGGTCTCTTTCTCTCTCTCGACGTGAAGGTGGCCGCATGGGTCACTAGGATGTGGTGTCTGACCTTCAACTCTGAGAGAAGAGCACCTCGGGTCTTTTAGCCACAAAGAGAATTACAGCGGGAAACATTCACTTCCTCTCAGTGTGCCCTACACTCACACACTTCTCCCCTGGGAAGAAAATGAGCGTAAGCTGCCACGTCGAGCACAACCCCCTCCATACACATACTGTCCACCTTTTCCTGCAGCTCTGACTCAATCAGCCGGTTTTTCTCCCAGCGGTGCACACAAGAGAAGAAGCTACACAGTTCAGACCGCAGAGACGTGAGCTGGAGACGTCTAGTTTTTTTATTATTTTCAACACTGACAAAGACGTCTAACTGTAGATGTGGTTACAAAAGGTCTGCAGCGCTGTGCTCTCCCAGCTATTCATCTAAAAAGTGACATATTCCACATTTTTGTTCCCTTGAATTTCACTTATAATGATGGTACAAGATTTCATAGTGTCATATAGCAGATTTCCAAGACTATTTTTCAGCCTGTATCAAACTCCTAGTATGAAAAATGTTTGCTACTGTACCTGTAAGGCAATAGAGTGTGTGTGTGTGTGTGTGTCTGTGTATATGTACAGGGCCTTTCATGCTGATGAATGTATAAACCTACACTGTGTGTGTGTGTGTGTGTGTGTGTGTGTGTGTGTGTGTTTACTGTACCTATAAGACTTCTATGCAAATTCAATATACTATACTATACTATACTATACTATACTATACTATACTATACTATACTATATGTACTGCACCTGTAATGCAAAGCCATCTGTATGTATATATCTATAATATATGCACTGTACCTTTAAGGCTTCTATATGTATATATCTATTTTACTGTATCTTTAAGGCTTCTATATGTATGCACTATTCATACAATATGATCAGAATATTAAAATGGACATGTTGGGCAAATCATACATCTTTTCTCTTTTTCAAATGCAGATATTTATGCTTTGCTTTTCTGAACAGCAAAAGATGGGGAATTTATTTATGTATTCTATCATTTTTCTGAGAATGATGGGACATGTACACTACCAGTCAAAAGGGCAGTTTTTTTAAAAGATGGATGTTTTTTGTTTTTGTTTTTTTGTTTTTTTTTTAAAGAAGCCTCTTCTGCTCACCATGTATTTATTTGAGCCAAAACACAGCAAAACCAGTACAACTGTGAAATATTTTACCATTTAAAATAACGTTCTATAAGAATATACATTTAAAATGTAATTTATTCCAGTGAATTCAAAGCTGAATTTTTAGCATCATTACTCCAGTCACATGATCCTTCAGAAATCATTCTAAAATGCTGATTTGCTGCTCAAAAACATTTATTATTATTATTATTATTATTATTATTATTATTGTTGAAAACAGCTGAGTAGAATTTTTTTAGGTTTCTTTGATGAATAGAAAGCTCAGAAGAACAGCATTTATCTGAAATATAAATGTTCTGTAACATTATAAATGTCTTTATCATCACTTTTGATCAATTTAAAGCATCCTTGCCTAATAAAGTATTAATAAAAGCATTAATTTCTATAATTTCCTTCAGAGAACGGTATAATGTTACAAAGGCTGTTTATTTCAGATAAATGCTGCTCTTTGGATCTTTTTATTTATCAAAGAATCCTGAAATAAAGTACTCCGCTGTTTTAAATATTGATAATGATAAAAGTTTTTTGAACAGCAAATCAGCATATTAGAATGATTTCTGAAGGATCATGCGAGACTGAAGACAGAGTAATGAAGCTGATAATGTAGCTTTGATCACAGGAATAAATTACATAAAAAAAAAAATCAAATAGAAAACATTTAAAATAGCAAAAATGTTTGTTTTTGCTGTACTTTGGATCAAATAAATGCAGGCTTGAAGAGCAGAAAAGACTTTAAAAAACATTAAATCTTGCTGCCCAAAAATTTTCACTGGTGGTATAGTGGTCATACAAGCCTGTTGCTTATATTTATTAAAAAAAAAAAAGCAGTTCTTTCTGTCTAGCTTAATAGTTATTTATAATCAATGCACAGAACTAAACTGCACGGTCAACATTGTCAATTACAACTTTGTGATCAATACCAATTTGCTTCTGCCTGTGTGCAGTGGTAAACTAAGAACAAGTCTACATAATACATCAAACTTTTACTTTCTCAAAGAATATCCTGTTCTCACTCTTACATCCCCTTTTAAGCTACAAAGATAATTATAAATTGTATTTTGCAAATGAAAACATAATATTCGTAACTGAATATTAAAGCAGCACTGACGTCTCTGGTGAACTTGCGAAGTGTCTTATTATATAACATACGTCAGTCATATTAAATCAGAAGCCTCATTTCCTGAGAAGCACGTCACAATTAACACCATCCTGTGAGAAACCTGAGAACGACGCGCAGGTGTAAAGCTTCAGCACAGCACTGCAGGAGCGCACTGACTTGATTTCAGCTCATTTGCATTTCCCCATCCGATTCTCCCGCTTTCCTATATATCATTGTGCTGGCTATGCAGTGCATCTCACATCTGCAACCATCAGCTGTTTTAATAATCCATTACTCTGTCCATTCATTCCTTCAATAAATTGATTAATTGTATATATTTTGCATCTAGCCCAATGCTCTGCTTTAAACATTACAAAGCTTATGAATATAAATCAATAACGATCATTTTAATTGCTGTCAATCATTACATTTGACGCAAGCATCAAAAGCAGCATATAAATGCATTATAAATATATCAATATATGCATGTTAGGCCAGGCTTCAAATGCAATGCCACATTAAGGGGTCACTAAGCTAAAAAAAAAAAAATGACCAAAAACCCCTGGTCAATAAAATCTGGGGTTGGCAAAAAAAGCCTCTTATGTTCATTAAGGCAGTATTTATTTGATTTAAAAAAATACAATAAAAATGAAAATATTGTGAAATATACTTACGTCTTAAATAACTGTTTTCTATTGTAACATATTTAAACAATTTATTCCTGTGATGCAAAGCTGAATTTTCAGCATCATTACCACAGTCTCCAGTGTCACATGATCCTTTAGAAATCATTCTAATATGCTGATATGCTGCTCAAGAAACATTTAATATTATTATCAATTTCGAAAACAGTTGTGCAGCTTCATAGTTTAGTGGAAACTGTCATGCAGCTGTCATAATTCTTTGACAAACAGAACATTCAATAAACGAGATAAATCATTTGTACCATTATAAATGCATTTAGTGTCACTTTTTTCATTAGTAGTTTGCAGCCCAAGTGCATTCATCACAGTGAAGTCACCTCTGAGAAAGACTTCAGAAAGTGAATGTTTAAAAGCATCAGGAAACATGAGGAAAGCAGGTCATGTCCACTTGAAATAAAGTGCAAACCAGCCACTTTTCCTGTCCTCCAGAACAAGACGTGCGGCAGAGGTCTGCGACACGCAGTCGTCAGGAGCTGTGGAGTTCTCCTGCAGATGGTTAGCGAATAATATACACTTTAGCACCTTCTATTCCTCCCTCGACTGCAAGTTTAAGCAAGACTGTGAGACACAAAGGCTCTCTGGTCTGTTACCAAGAGATGCGTTTCAGTCCGCAGTACAAGACTCCCAATTCACACTTCTGTCATTTCACAGTTTAAAAGGGTCATATCATGAAAAACTGGATATTTATTGCTCTTTTAAAGAGTCTGGTGTACTATGTTGACATATTCACAAATGCAGTTTCCCAGCTCACTCAGAGCTTTTAGTCAAACTACACTTAAAAATAAAGGCTCTTTATTGGTATCAATGGTTCCATGAAGAACCTTTAACATCCAAGGAATCTATTCACTGCACAAAAGTGTCTTTACAGTGTAAAAATGTTCTTAGACTATTAAAATGTTCTTTACACTAAACAAAATAAGGTTCTTCTAAGAACTGTTCATTGAAAGATTCATTTGTGAACCAAAAATGATTCTTCTATGGCATTGCATTGATAAAATGAAATGAAATAAAATGAAAAAAAAAAAAAAAAAAAAAAAAAAAAAAGATACACATATCTACACACACACATAGAGAGAGACAGAAAGAGAGAGAGTTTTTTCAATTCTATATATACAGAATAATGAAACTTATGAAGTAAATTGTTCAAGCAAAATGCTAATTATAGCACTATCATTAAAATCCCAAAACAAAAGTAAAAGAAAGATAAGTAAACAGCCTTACTAATGACCACACAGTTGCTGGATGAATTGTTTTGCTATTATTTATGGATACATTATTTTTGTTTTTGTATTATTCATATTTTGAATTTGGTGTTGTTTATTTTTCAGTTGTCAATTTGATTTTAGTTAAAATGTTAGTCATTTTATGGGATTTTGTAATTATAATAATTTATTATTAATTTAATAATTTAAAATAATTATAAAAACAAGAAAGAATGAAATATAACATTCAGCATTTACCATTTTTCTGTATTTAATAATAATAATAATAATAATAATAAAATTATTAAAAAATGTAATAAATTGGGTCTATTCAATTTAATTCCTTAACCTTTACCAATTTAATCATTTATTAAAATTAATTACAGTACCCTATAAATGTTTTTTTTTTTTTAAATAAATTCTGTTTTATGATTTAATATAAAAAAAAAAATTACTACACAAAATCGTAAACCAAGTAGTAATGTGAACAATTGTTTTTTGTGGGGTGGGGGGTGGAACAAAGTGCCTCACAACAGATGTTTAAATTAAAACACTGAAGTTAATGTTTTTATTAAATTATTATTATTGTTATTATTACTTTGATATATATTTTGATATATTTTACTATACAGCAGTAACACATTTGTCATTTCTTTAACTTAAAAAAAAAAAAAAAGAAAGAAAAAAAAAAAAAAGTATTTAAGTATCTGATGACTGCTTTTAAAATTTTACATTTTAAAATGTATAACATACCTACTTAAGTGTGGAACACAGCAAAACATCTTCGATCTTGACATATTGCAAAACGCAAAGCAGAAACAGAGCTGAGGGTGATTAGCATGCCAAGCGCTCAGCGTTTACCTTCATTTGAAAAGGCAACATGAGCCAGGTGATTGGCCAGGCTGAAATGATGCTGGATTCAAGGTAATCTATTTCCTGCCAACTTTAGTCCAGCTGAAGAGGACGGGGGAAAGAATCAAGTCCTGTGTGTTGCTGACTGTGGCAGAAACGTCTCATTCCCTCACATCTTTTTCACAGCTGCAGTAGCGTAGCGTTCTCGCCCGGTGTGAGATCTCATTTGTGTCCTGCAATCACTTTCACGTGCTTCACAACACAGTCTGTGAATGAAAAGTGCCTTACACCTGGAAAAGCACGTGTGAAAGGTCTTGCCGATTTTTACACATCTAAATGGGGGCTGCAGAAGTCTGAGACATCTGTATCGGGCGTTTTTGGACTCCTTTGCTGAGGAAGCTGAAACAGAAGCGACTCTGCGCTCATACATGATTTATATGAAGCCCATTTGGCTCCAAACCGCCTGTCCTAGAACTCCTCTGGAGCTTCTTTGAATTAAAAAATAACCACAATTATGAGATATGACCCACGGGCTGTGTTTTTAAAAAACTACTGAGCTCCCTACCAAGACAGACAGAAAAGCACTTTAGAAATGCTGCTTACTGGATCTAACCGAAAATATTCCAAGAACATGAATTAACACTCTAATTACACACAAGTATTTTGGAATATTTATATGAAATAATATTTCTGAAGGTATTGGGTAAAAGTTTGCCTGTTACTCTTTAAAAAAAAAAAAAATTCCTGAGTGTGTACATACATACATACATACATACATACATACATACATACATACATACATACATACATACAATCATTAAAATACAAAAACAAAAGTAAAAGGAAGAGAGGGGAAAAAAAAAAGCCTTACCTATTGACCATGCAGTTGTTGGATGCATTATTATTTTTGGCATTACTTACTGTTTATGGATGCATTATTTTTGCTTTTGTATTTATTCGTATTTTGAAAATTAAAATATATACATATACATTTAGTCATGTGAAAAAGTTAGGACACCGTTTTGAATTCCATGGTTAAAAAAGTTACCATAAAAAAAAACAAAAAACAAAAAAAAACAAAACAAAACTGGTCCTTGGCTGGTCTTAATTTCAAAAATAAAACCTCAGATAACAATCTGACAAATTGCATCCTGTCATTATTTACTGAACAAAAACAAACCCAAAATGGAAAAGCCATGTGTGACAAAGCCTAACCCTTACTGTTAACATTGGAATTAAGAGGGAAAATAACCTTTGATTAACTGATCATCAGCAAGTCTGAACGCCTCTATAAAAGCATCAGCTTTGGCAGTTTGCTGGTCTGGAGCCTTCAGGTGTGTGTTAACACAATGCCAAGGAGGCAAGACATCAGCAATCATCTTAAAGCAGCAATTGTTGCTGCCATCAATCTGAGAACAGTAATACGGCCATTTCCAAACAATTTGAAGTTTATTCACAAGTGAAAGACATTTAAAACAGACACCTCTCCTTCCAGGAGTGGACGTCCCAGAAAATTCACCCCAAGATCAGACCGTGTAAAGCTCAGAGAAATGGCAGACAACCCAAGAACTACACCTCAGACTCTACCGGCCTCAGTTAACATGTTAAATGATAAAGTTCATGACAATACCATTAGAAAAATATGGGACAAAAATGGCATGTTTGGAAGGCTTGGCAGAAGAAAGCCTCTTCTATCTAAAAAAAAAACATTGCAACACAGTTTAGATCTGCAAAGTTGCATCTGAACAAAACAAGTCTACTAGAATAATGTCCTTTGAATAAACAAGACCGAAGTGGAGATGTTTGGCCATAAGGCACAGTGCCAAGTTTGGTGAAAACTCAGAGCATATCAGCACAAACAACTCATACCAAAAGACAAGCATGCTGGAGGAGGGCTAATCATTTTGGGCTTGTTTTGTAGCCACAGGACCTGGGCACCTCATAGTCATTGAGCTGGCCATGAACTCCTCTGTATATCAAAGAATTCAAATGCGAGGTTATCTGTCCGACATCTAAACTGGGCCAAAATTGGGTCATGCAACAGGACAATGATCCCAAGCACACCAGCAAATCTACAACAGAACGGCTGAAAAGAAAAGAATCAAGGTGTTGCAATAGCCCAGTGAAAGTCCAGAGCTCATCCTGACTCAAATGCGGCGGTGAGAGCTGTGCATAAGCAAATGCCCACAAACAATTGGCAATTGACTCATAGGGTGTCCTAACTTTGTCACACATGGCCTTTCCCTCTTGGCTGTATTTTTCTTAAATAATGACACCGTGTGATATGTCATGTGATGTTTATCTGAGGATTTATTTTCCAAATTTTAAGACCTGCCAAGGACCAGATAATTTATGTCCTGATACAGAAACCCATGAAATTCAATAGGGTGTCCTAATTTTTTCACATGACTATGTGACATATATATACACACATATAAAATATATTTTTGAAGGTATTAGGTAGGTAGGTTGCTTGAACAAGACAGAGTAAACACACTTTTAAAAAAGCCTTGAATAAATAAAAATTGCAATAAAAATATAAATATGGAATAATGCATTTAAACATTGAAGTAATTCAAAACAACTAGAATAATGAATTTAATGGAAAAAATTTTCAAACACAGCATGCAAATTAAAGCACGATCACTAAAATATCAAAACAAAAGTAAAAGTAAAAAAAATAAATAAATAAATAAATACAAAAACCTATATAAATCACTAAGTTAGATGCTGGATGCACTATTATTTTTTGCATTATTATTTATGGATGCATTTTTGTATTTATTCATTCTGAATTAGCTCTTTTTTTTACATTTTAAGTTTTCATTTTAGTTTTAGTCTAATTTTAGCATTTTTTGAGAGATTCTGTAATTGTTATAATTTATTAATAACTTAATTTATAGTTATTATATGAACACATAATAAAATAAAAATAATTAATTATAATATATTTATAATATGAAATTTAAGTTAATGTTTTTCACACAATATTTATATTTTGTTTTATTTCAGCTTTATTTCAAATAAAACAAGATTCTTAACAGTTTTCATTTTAAATCAACAATAACAACACTGGTTAAAAGACAAGCATTGTTGACATTTGTGACACATACAAAGCAGGATGTTTTCAAAATTGTTTTAGAACGTAAACTTGTTAGCCGGAAAGCATAACTCCGTTAGTTGAGACGAGGGTCACCTGGAACCTGGAAACTGGCATCCAACCAAAGCATTGTAATTAAACGAGCTTCAGAAGCCATGCAGAATGAATGAAGCCAGGTTCTTGTATGCACATACAGACAAGATGAGGAATCCATGCCAATAAGCCTGCTCAGGCATTTGGATGTGATTTTGTTATGAGGTAACACCGAGTGTTGGCAACTGCACTTACTCAGATGAAGAAATTATATAGCTTGTCCTTCCCACACAATCTGTGCAGGGGATGAAATGCTGCGGGCACATTTCTGCAGTGCTTGACAGTACAACCAAAATCATACCACTTCAGAAAAGCTTTTACTTCACAAGCACACCAAACTGAAGATAATTGTTTTCATCACTTTCTGTAGTAAAAACACTCATTCACACCAACGGCGGGACAAAAACAACCTCAAACACACAAGACCCTGGGTATTTCTCATCAGTAGCAGTCAGAAAAGCTGCAGTTACTCACAGGTTCAGTGTTTCTTATCACAAAGCCTGTGTTTTCATGCAATCACAGTGAGTTATAAGCAAAATTGGACCCTTGTGGTCAAGTGCACTGAAAAAACAGCCCGTCCACCCTCCGTAATGCAAGATGCCGACAACAACAAACAGCCGAGTGCATGTGATGGCCGCAGTGTCGTATTTGCATAAACAACCTAGGAGGCTCAGCTCTCGCATTTCGCTCAAAGCACCCTGATCTCAAAGCTGCTCTCGCCTTGATTCAATTCACCACTAATTGGCCCACAGGATTGTCTTAAATGATTCAGCGATACACAAGCACGATCAAAATGCAGATCTGTGAGGATGGCGGCACTTAGAGGTTTACTCTTCAAGTGGCAGCATGCATACTGACCATCTGTTATTGAATCACGGGCAACGTTTTATGGTCAAATGTAAGTGCTTGGACTTGAAAAGGCTCCAAAGCCACTAACCAGTTATCAGAAATGCACTGTATGTACTAGATTTTCAGATTTTCTGTGGTGCTTGTCCGTATAGAACTCACTGCCCCAAAACTTTAGTGTTGTGAGTGGTTGCCAAAGCATTAGCACTACACAGTTGCTAATGGTTCCAAGTGTTTTAAAGAGTTGCTACGGTGTTCTGGGTGGTTCTTTGGTGGTTTCTTAAAGGTACATTTGTGGAGAGAGTCCACTTTTAAGTCTTAGTGATAATTTGGACTCTAAATATGGCTTGGGTCTCTCCTTCTATCTGAAAAATGTAAAAACTTAAAAACTTAAGTTCAGCAGCTGCCTTAAAATTTTAAGTTAAATCAACTTAAAACTACAAGTCTTGTACTTTTAAGTTGATTTACCTTAAAATTAAGGCAGCTACTAAACTTAAGTTTAAGTTGAAACTGGTGAAAACTTTTTAATGTGTACTTCCCTATTATATAGTAGGAGAAAAACAGTATGTGAATACAGCGGTATAACTTAGTACTAAAGTAGAATGCAAAAAGTACCTGGATGACCTACTATTTCCGAAGTGTCTATCTAATGGACACTTTACTATCCCATGAGGCCATGAGAGTGGATTTGTGAACTGACGCTGACAGGTCATGACTGATGTAGTATGTTCCGATTTAAACTACACACATCTATACTATACAGAATAGGGATGTGCACGAGTATTCGATTAATCGATTACTCGAACGCATCAGCGACGATCGAGCATGAAACCGATGATCGATTGGCTCTAAAAATACATTTTTTAAAATTAAATTACTTTCATTCTTTCTGATTGGTTATGCTGGTATTTGGGCGGTAGTCTTATATTTGATTGGTTATGGCTGCGGGAAGTTCGTTCTAGAGACAAGACCGGAGCGCAGATCGAGTATGGCTTCTAAAGCGCGCAGCGATGTCTGGCAACACTTTGAAAAACTTGACGAAAAAACAGTCAAGTGTAAGATGTGCAGCGCCACACTCGTCTACAACTCCACAACGAGTTCGATGCGTTACCATCTTGCACATAAACACAAAAAAGGAGATGATGCCGGTGCCTCAACCAGCAGTCAGACGAGCATTAGAGAATTCACCATCAGACAGAAGTGCGACACAGGCAGGGCAGAGAAGATGACGCAGCTAATAGCAGAAATGACAGCAAAAGACTTGCTGCCTATTAGTTTTGTTGAAGGTGAAGGTTTCAAACGTTTAATGAGTTACGTTGAGCCCCACTATACTGTCCCATCGCGCAAAACAGTCACTGCAAGGATTGATGCTCTGTACGAAAAATGCGCTTGTGCACTAAAAGACAGTCTGTCGAAGCCAGCGCGGGTGGCTATAACTACGGATGCGTGGACATCGCTAACCACTGAATCGTATATGACGCTAACCTGTCATTACATAAACGAATGGAAAATTCACAGCGCAGTATTAGAGACGCGAGGTTTCGAGGAAAGACACACAGCTGTGAACATTGCCAACTACCTAAAAGATGCAACAGAAAAGTGGCTGTTAAGTTCTGAAAAAGTTATAGCATGTGTGCATGACAACGCTGCTAACATGGTTCTGGCAAATCAAAGTCTTTGGGAATCAGTGCCCTGTTTCGCACACACCCTGCAGCTTGCAATCAATGGGGGCTTCAATGTTGCAACTGTAAAAAATGTAATCGCTGCAAGTAGCCGCTTGGTATCACATTTTCACCACAGCACAGTAGCTACAGCCGCGCTTAGGCAGAAACAACAAGAACAAAATATACCCGACCATAAGCTTATTCAGCATTGTCGCACGCGGTGGAATTCGGTGTGTGACATGTTTGAACGCCTTTTGGAACAGAGGTGGGCTGTGTGTGCTGTTCTGTCAGATCGCAATGTTACAAAACTTGCAGATGCGAGGACACTTGACCTAAAAGATGAGCACTGGGAGATTGTGGAAGAACTGACACCTGTTCTCAAGTCTCTGAAGTGTGCCACAACTGCAATGTGCAGTGAGACCCATGTTTCCAGTTCAATGGTGTATCCGATCACACACAGTCTCATTACTAGACACCTAAACACACAGATGAGTGAGTCTCCAAGAGTGTCTGAATTTAAAAATGCCGTAGCCGAATCTCTGAAACAGCGCATAGTCGCAGTTACTGAGGATGCTGAGAAAGTGTATCTGCCTCTGATTGCAGCGGCTTTGGATCCAAGACACAAACATCTCAAGTTTCTTGAGACAGAGCTTCGGGAGAGAGTAAAAGAGAATCTGAAACAGCTTTGCGAGACAATCCCAAAACCTGTTAGACCCATACAAAGTAAGCCCGACTCAGCAACGGCGCTCGAAACTCTTTTCGGCGAGGACTACGGCATGAGTGATGTTTCTCCGCATGACACCGAAATCGAAAGCTACTTCAGGGAGCCATGCATCTCTCTAAACCAGGATCCTTTATTGTGGTGGAAAGTAAATGAGTCTCGATTTGCAAGGCTAAGCACCCTTGCCCAGTGGTACCTGGCTGTTCCTGCAACTTCTGTGCCTGCTGAGCGCGTTTTTTCCACCGCCGGTCTAATTGTAAATAAACTTTGCACTCGGCTTTCATCGGAGCACGTAGACCGACTGATCTTTTTGAATAAAAATATGTAGTCCTTATGTTAAGTTTTATTAGCCATGCATGGTAAAATATGCAGGCTGTTTTTGTTTTAAGTTTAAGCAGCATAGTTAAATTAGGCCGGCTTTATTTTATTTAACTTCACCGACTGATCATTTTGAAAGAAATGTTATTTTACCTAATCTTTAAGTTTTATAGCTGTGGTAAAAATATTCAGGCTATTTTTATTTTAAGTTTACGCAGCCAAATTATGCTAGCTTCTAATTTTCGTTAGGCTATGGGCTACTTAACAGTCGTTTGGTGAAGTCTTGGTGAAACTTTATTTTTGCGAACCTTTTACAAAAACCTTTTGATCCACAGCTGTTGTGATGCTGCTGAAGTAAAATATTGTTTTGTTAAAAATGTCAGTTGAATAAAATAACTGAAAAGCAGAGTATCGTGTTTTTTTTTTGTTTGTTTTTGTCTAAAACATAGAAAAAGGTAGGTTATCGTTTTAAAAACGGATCCAAAATATTTAGAGAAATAATAAGACACATATTGATGGGGATAATACTGTAAAATAACTTTGTGTTTTCTTTTTTTTCTGCGGGGCTTCAGTTGCCGTTGTTTTAAAGCGCCCTGTGACGGGAGAAGCGCATCCACTACTTTCTGGTTGCATGTAGTTCAAGCTGACATGAATTTTGTGTAGATAAACACAATTTGTAATATAACATTTACATATTGTGTCTCTAGGCTTTATGATTAATTTTATTTACAATGCGTCATGTAGAAAACCTACATGCCTCACGCTTCTTTAAATGTTTACTGTGTTAACCAATATTGATGGTGATTTTTAATAACCCAACGGTGTTAATTTAATTGTTTTCTGAATCCGTTCATAGTTTTATCAACAACGTTTTTAACAGGGCTTTAATTAAAATATTTTTTTAAATTTAATATTATTTAATTGTCGCTATGAGGCACACACGCCCCCTCCTCTTGCTTAAGCTCCACCCCCGATTAATCGAGTACTCGTTTCTCAAACCTGTGGATTAATCGAAATGAAGAATGATCAGAAATGCCCATCCCTAATACAGAACATAGCTTTTTTTTTTTTTTTTTTTTTTCCTGTTTTAAATAAATCGGTATGCATTTTCTGAGGCAGCCTATGGGACAAGTGAACACATAAGCTGGAGAGGAATTTATAGAAATGTAATTCAAAGAAATTCATTGCAGGTAATGAATCCTGGAAATGAACTGTTTTTTTTAACCTGGTCCATAAAATGTAATATATTAAATATAATAAAATACACAGCATAAGCTAAAAACTCATTTCTGTAAGGCCTATAAAATTTTACATTAAGGCTTAAGCTTAAGTTGAACATTCAACTACTTATCTAGTTAACTAGTTATCTAGTTAATAATGACAATTACATGAATATCTTTTCAATTAATTTGAGAATACCAAAAAAATTCAGAATACCAAATTCTGTGTTTTCTAATAATTACTTGGATTCCACGCTAACGGTTTAATTAAATTTTAATAAACAAAAAGTCTAATTGAATTTTGAAATAATTTCGAAATTAAAAATTTATTTAAAAAAAAAATACTTCTTAACTCGCATTTTTCAGAGCAGTTATATTATATTTTAGAGGCTGAAAACACAGTGAGCGTCAAATGTGTTTAGTATGTGTGTACACAGATTCACACAGGATTCATATTTGGAACAACTGTTTTTGTGGCTTAATATTCACAGAAATGTACAGTTTTTATTTATTCATTCAGGAAAATTCAGGAAATTCCATGACATTCCACGTTATACAGTAAATTCCATTTTTATGACTAGAGTCCACGATTCAATCTGCGTTTTCTGCATTGCGTAAATCATAGGGCCCTTCATTAAAACTACTAATATAGTGTTTTATTAATAATTTGAATCACTTTATTTATATATTTTCCTTTCCCGTTTTAATTTTAAAGTTTTAGTAATTGTTATGCATTTTGTCATTTTTGTTGGCTTGTCACTGTGTAGGCTTTTTTTTTTTTTTTATATATATATATAGGACCATATAGCTTTTATTAATTTTTATTTAAGTTTTAGTTACTTTAGTGCAACTACTTTAAATTAAAATGAGAAAAGTTGCACTATAGCAACTACATGAAATAAGATTTATCATTTATTTCAGTTAATTTTTTTTATTTCAAGTAATGAAAATGTATTAGTTTTTGTTTATGGTTGATGTATATATATTTGTGTATATTTCAGTAATCTATAATAACAAAAAAAAACACACAAAATCATCACCTCATAAAATAGTTGATTTTTCCCATAAGATTGGGTTGGAGGTGCTTCAGATGTGACGATTGTGTCAAACGTACACTATACTTTGGCTGACCTTCATATCAAAATCTCTGTGAATACAATGTGTGAACGCAGCATTGATATTCTGGGATACTCTTCCCTACAGGGGCAGCGTGTTGCGCAGGCCCTGGAGCGTTTGACCTCAAAAGGAGTTCAAGAGACGTACAGATGGCTGGAGAGGAGAGGCCACTTAGTGCTGTTGTCATTTAGCCTGCAATTTGTCCTTCCTCAGCTCCCCTTACCTGTGCGATAACGGCTTTGCATCACATAAACGGATCACCTATGCCGCACCAAATTAAATTTCACACAAAACCTCTGCATTTCTTTCTCTTTCATAGCCCGCAAACGCAGCGCTTGTGATTTGAGTCTGTAATAAGATACAAAGCGCTCGCCTGTAACGTAAATAAAACTTCTCGGTAATTTCATTCTGTCGTGATGCATGCCTTGGCTTCAGTTAGTTAGCGCAAACTTTGGCATCTCATTAACCAACGGGCAGCAGAATGTGACCATCCGTCTTAATCTTCAAGGTCTATGCAGAGTTTATTTTCTAGCCTGGTGCGTTTCAATCACCATGACACAGCGCTCATTTATCTGTGCTGTGAATGCTGGGAATTCTCCCACTGGGAGGTTATGTCTGGAATAGCACAGCACTGTTGCTGCATACTGTTAGTATGTTCTAGGCCAATATGTTCTGTATACTGTAAGTATATATTTCAGAATGCACAGAACACTCAAATTACTTACTGCATATTCTAAAATGTGAAGTATCTGTGTAAATGTGTATCCCATAATGCAATGCAATTGACAGAATTAAGTAAATTATTAAATAAAAAAGTAAAATAAAATAAAAGTAAAATTAGAATAAAAATGTAAATAAAAAGATTAAAAATATAATTTAGAAATATGATTAAATCCTTGATTTCAAACTATTCAGTTTGACAAATTAAACAAAAAAATACTGCTCCAATATTTAACATTTCATACAGATTATTAAAAAGCAACAAAAATATATTTAAATATTTACTACAATATATGTATTTTATATAAAAATTATCTATACTTTAAAATCATAATTTGGAAATGTAATTTTAAAAATAGAGTAGAATTGAATAGAATAGAATCTTCGATTTCAAATTATCAATTTAGAAATATAATTAAAAAAATATATTTTATAAAAAAAATGACAATATACTACAATATAATAATAATAGTAGTAGTAGTAGTAGTAGTAGAATATTACTGCTTAATATAACAAATTACTGCTTCGATATTTAAATTTTGAGATAATTAAATGCAAAATAAAAATGCATTTATAATATTTATTTAAAACATCTATATTTTAAAATATCACAATTTAGAAATATAATTTTAAAAATATAAATTACATACAATTTAAAGCATAGTAAATACTGTGAAGTATTAAGCTAGTATGCTATTCCAAACACAGACAGAGAATTACTGTGCACCAGTCATGACTCTCACTGAGAACGCTGTAAGGATGTTATTTAAGCCCATTTAAGAGTCAGCCTGCTGAGACGTGAATATGCATGAAAGTCATAACCATGCATTACAGAGGGCGTTGCATTTCACCTGCGCAAATATGTACCGTTTCACAGCCCTGAATGCCATAAGTGCTTTTCTATTCAAATGCAAAAAAATGATGAATATGAAAATGCTGCAAAGAGCATGATGATGAGGATAAAAAAGCCAGCTTTGTCAAATTAGAATCATGATTCATCAAACGTTGTGACCTTACAAGACATTTAACAGATGCCCATGTGAATTCCAAAGGTCACAGAATCACCTCAGTGAAATGCTACGACTACACAGTGCTTAATTTTATTCGGTAATTGACTTCAGTACTGTTGCATATGAATGTTAGGCGTATGAATGAAGGAAACACGCTAACATATGCATGATCCACGGGGAGCTGGAAAAGGTGCATCTGATGGGCTTGCACATTTTAAAATGCCTCCCTCGTACTTAACAGTGTTCAGGTGGTGTGATTCATTAACAGTCATCGTCCCATGACATTAGCAGTCCAGGCCAGTGATAGTCCAGAAGGTCCCGGCCCAGTGATGAAGAACATACACTGTAATTCCACTCGTCACTGATGGGGGAAATTAAATAGCCTGGAATACATTAAGCACACATCTCAGAGTCTCTAACTCTGGATCAACTTAAAGATAATTCAAAGGGAAGTAAACACAGGCTAAATCATCATGAAAACACTGTGGAGGAGCACCAGAGAGGATGCATATTTTTACCAAAAAGCGCTCTCGAAACGAGTGCCTCTCTGACATGTTTCACCATCAGGCGCTTGAGTATCTAGGAGTAGGTGTTTCATATTTATTCCACAGGAACTCTGAAGCTGTCATCCATAACCTGCATACCCACAACATTCAAACCACAGTGGGGAAAAAATAGTTTTCTAAACATGTGGTGCTTTGTGTAAAACTGCTAGAAGACTTACTTTGTTTATTTATTGTTTGTTTGTTTAATGTGCTTTAATAACAACAACAGTTTTAGTTGTTTATTATTTTTATTAATAATTTAAACTTGACTAAATATTTTTTTATTTTAAATTACTTTAAAGAATCATAACATATATAACAGCTACAAATATTATTATTCTCTATTTTAATATATTAAATTAAGCTAAATTAATTGTTAACTATTGTTATTATTATTATTGACATTTAATTGTTCACTCATTATTATTGTTTATATTATTATTACTATTATTAATAATTAGTGCTGCCAAAATCAATGAATAACACCCAAAATAAAAGTTTTTATTTTTACATATGTGTGTGTACTGTGTATTTGTATAAATACACACACATACATATATTTAAGAAATATATGCAATATACATTTATAAATATATATAAAATTCATATACACATACAGATTTCTTAAATGTATACATGTATATATGTATGTTTAAAAATAGACAGTACACACAAAATATGTAAACAAACTTTTATTTTGGATGTGATTAATCATGAATAATTGATTTGACAGCGCTACTGCTGCTGCTGCTGCTACTGCTGCTACTACTACTTTCTAACACAATAATGCACAAAAAAGACCCTAACAAGAATTGAAATTCTCGCTCAGCGTGGTACAACGACATGCCAGATTTACAATTATAAAGAACATGGTTCTCTCCATCGAACCAAAAAGACGACTGATTACCCATAAATCTCCATGAGCCCTGACAACACCTACAGCTGACAAGAGCAACGATCTGAAGCCGTACAGCAGTGTTTCCGAAGGCCAAACTTAACAGACTCCTATTAGCCAATAGCATAATTGATGGCGCCTCCAACACTGAGCAGAAGTCACACGCGGAGAGCGGGGGTTAATTCCTCATTGTGATGCGAGGGCTTTACGGTGAACGATCGCACTAATCCCCACGTTTGTTCTGGTTCTACCTGCGCTCCTCTTTCCGAAAAAAATCAAACACTTCAGCTGGAATGAAAGATTAAAGTGGCCTGGTGTATGAGCCGGCACAATGAAAATAAATATTCATGAGTTCCAGGTAAGAGAAAACTGAGAGGTGTTGAACAGAACGAACAAGGCTTGATGTTTAGGGTGGGAATTGTGAGGACATTAATGTTGCTGGTTCCAATTCTAAAATGGTTTTGAGGAAAAATCCACCTAATAAATGATCCAAATTATATATTACATAAAAGTTCACAAACAAATGACTCTTAGTTCTTCTTAATGAACCAAAAACATACAACCTGTATAGTCCAAATCTCAATGGCTTTTGTTATTTTTATCAAATCAAAAATATGCTGTACAACCAGTGTGGTTTAAATCACCAACAAATGACTCTTACGAACCGATTCTTCTTAGTGAACCAAAAACATACACTACAACCAGTGTAGTGTGAATCACCAAGAAATGGCTCCTATGAACCAGTTCTACTTAGTGAATCAAAACCATACATTACAACCAGTGTATTTCAAATCACCAACAAATGGCTCCTATGAACCAGTTCTACATAGTGAATCAAAAACATACATCACAAACAGTGCAGTTATCACAAACAAATGACTCATGAACCGAAAACATACATTACAACCAGTGCAGTTAGAAATCACAAACAAATGACTCTCATGAACCTGTTCTACTTAGTAACATATATTACAATCGGTTCAGTTTGAATCACAAACAAATGACTCTTATGAACCGCTGCTTTTTAGTGAATCAAAAACATACATTACAACCAGTGTAGTTTGAATTACACACAAATGGTTCTTATGAACTAGTTCATCTTAATCTACCAAAAACATGCATTACAACCAGTGTAGTCTGAATCTCAAACAAATTGGTCCTATGTACCGGTTCTTCTTAGTGAACCAAAAACATACATCACAACCAGTGCAGTTTGAATCGCAAAAATAAATGGCTCTTATGAACCTGTTCTTCTTAGTGAACCAAAGTTGAAACAAACAAATGACTCTTTTGAACTGTTTCTTCTTAGTAAACCAGAAACGTACATTACAACCAGTGCAGCTTGAATCGCACATAAATGGCTCTTATGAACCCATTCTGCTTAGTGAACCAAAGTTTAAATCATAAACAAATGACTCTTTTGAACCGTTTCTTCTTCGTGAACTAGAAACATATATTACAACCAGTGCAGCTTGAATCGCACATAAATGGCTCTTATGAACCTGTTCTTCTTAGTGAATCAAAGTTTGAATAGTACACAAATGACTCTTTTGAACCATTTCTTCTAAGTGAACCAGACACATACATTACAACCAGCGCAGTTTGAATCGCAAACAAATGACTTATGAACCAGTTATTCTTATTAAATCATAATTATACATTATAACCAGTACAGTCCAAATAACAAATAAATGGCTCTTAGAAACAGGTTATTTTTAGCAAATCAAAAAATATGTTGTGCAACTAATGCAACTAGAATCACAAACAAATGCTTCTTACAAATGACTCTTTTGAACTGGTTCTTTTTAGTAGAGCAAAAACATACAGTGCAACAAAAGTATAATCTGAATCATAAACAACAGTCTGTTAGGAATCAATTCTTCGTAGTGAACCAAAAACATACTGTGCAACCAGTGTTCTTTTTTAAGTGAATCAAAACAAATGCAATCAGCGTAGTCAAAAGCATGAAAAAAAAAAAGACACTTTCAAACCAGTCTTTAAGTAAATCAAAATATACTGTGTAACCGTTGTAGTCCAAATCACAAACTAGTGGCTCTTATGAACTGTTTCTTCTTAGTGAATCAAAAACATACGGTCTAAAACACACTGCAAAGTCAGTATAGCGAAAATAAACTTGCGAACGAATGATTCTTTTGAACCAGTTCTGAATCAAAAACATGGGGAGCAACAGTATTATTTCTTTCAAAACAAATGACTCATGAGCCAGAATTATTCAGAAGTTACAAACATTCTATAATGTTCACAGGTTTTGGATTTTATAATCTTTGCACACTGATAATGGAAGAAATGTGATTTGCAACTATACTTCAGTTGGCATCGGACTAGTTATGTTTCGGAAAGCAAAAAGACAATATAACTTAAATATGCGCAAATGAATCAGAATCAAATCCAATCAGAGCTGGTGAAATACAACAATCATAAAATCTGATTCAATATCACTACAGTAAATCAAGATATAGCTTCAGCAAGTGAGGCGTCACCCAGTACTCAAGTATTCAAGACTCATTTGAATGATTCATTAAAAAGTACTGACTCATAAGAGTCATTTGTTTGAATAGTGAGCTTTTGTTGTGGCATTGCATTAGAAAGATTCTATCACCATTCAGTTCAGACAGCAAAGTCACAACATGATTTACAAACAACAAAAAGATGATAAAACGTCCTTAACACAGTGATGTGAAAAGAAAAAGAACATCATGACAATTACTCTGCCTGGGTTTGTCATTTTTAACTGAATCTGAAAAACTGAAGACATACAGGGAACCCACTTCCTTTGATGAGGTCTGCGGAAACCATGGCAACTATCTATCTACTAATAAAAAGGCTATGACCTTTTGAATAGTGTATATTAAAGTAGGGCTGCAGCTGGTGATGGTCTATTCCGTAAACAAGCTAATATGGTACGGAAGAGAATGACGACCACAGCTTCTGCAGGCTGCCTTCAAATTTTACCCATCGCTTTTCCGAGCAGCCAATTAAGTGGCCCTCTATTAGCTAGCTTTATGAAAACCTCCTTTTTCTGCAGTGTTTAAAGCTCAGCTAGGACAGCGAAGCACTGTGGAGAATCCCCGAGAGAGCAGGACTCGCTCCATAAGCAGTTCATATTTCCCTGCTCTAATCAATTCAACACAACGTAATCGTCAATTAGCAGCACCGGGCAGCCAACCATCTGCCATCATCACCTTTAGAAACCAGAGAGGAGATTCCAGTCAGGAGAAAGGTGTTGCTAGGTAGGCGTACGTCTGTGTGGGATGAGTCCAGCACTCTTTGACTTTTACACCATTACATAAGGATACGCTTTAATAACATTCCTTTTCATAACTACTACTTTGCAAGTAATTGGGCCACTCGCTCAGGGAAATTTCAGTGCGGTTACATAGCTCAGGAGACTTAATGCAGGTCCCGGCTGTGCTACATTTGAGTAGTATTTTTTTTGTTTTGTTTTTTTTTTAAATGTAGGAATAGACATAAATGAGGCAATTATTGACCAAGAGGAAGACAATAAAGTGGTTTAAAAAACTGGTTTAAAAAAAATAAAAAAATAAAAATAATAATTATACTGACTACAAAAATATCCAAATTTTTTCAGTTAAAATAAACTTAAAAATAAAACTCACTTTTAAAATTCCCTCATATTTCCAAAACCACAAGAAAACTGTGTTATTTTTATATATATATAAAAATAACTCAAATATGTCTTATCATAATCTCCCAAATCAAATCTTTTATTTTATTTTATTTTATTTTTTATTTTATATTATATTTTATTTTATATTTTATTTTATTTTAGGGCATAGAAAAGCTATGGATATTATTCCAACTGAAAAAAAAAAGTCTTTTTTTTTTAATCCTTAAAACAAGTGTTCCTGTGGTTTCGGAAATATGAGAATTTTAAATTTATTATTTAAATAAAAATTTATTTAAAAAATGTGTTTGGTTTTTTTATTTTTATTTTTTCAGTTATGGATGTTATTCCAATTGAAAAAATTTATATTTATGTAGTCAATATAAAATTTTATATATATAATATAATATAATATAATATAATATAATATAATATAAT